>PVIY010029744.1:0-31721 GCA_004026745.1 Myrmecophaga tridactyla | reverse complement strand
GGGGTCCAGGAGGCTCATGACACTTGCTGAGCCTCAGTTGACTCATCTGTGATACAGGCGGTGTGGACTTCCAGCCTGGACACAACTTTCTCTTCCGATGTAAAATCTGGGGGCTCACATTGCAGCCTGTGAAGGTGGGAACGGCGTCCCCGCCCCCCGCCTGTCAGCTCCCGATGCCATACTCAGGCTGTGGAGGACACATGTGGGGCCATGCCCGGCCTGGGGGCTTCTGTCTCAGCTCCAGGACGGGAGCCGGGCTCGGGGAGCGGTGGGTGGCTGGGGAGCCAGGCCCCCCCAGGGCCGCTCTGTTTACCCGCAGTGGCCCGCCCGCCTCTGATGCAACAGGCAGGCTCTGGTTACGTGAGGGTGGCAGCTGCAGCAGTGGGGCCACCGGGGCAGGCAGACGGCCCCTCCCATGCTCAGGCCCCCTCCCCCGGCCCCCATGGCACCACCCCCTTCCCTGCTCAGGTCCCTGCCCCCATTCCCACCACCCAGGCCAACTCTCCTGGTCTGGCCAGCTCCAGGGACCATAATTGGCCCCCCTTTGGCCTTGGTCCCTGTTCTAGTCCTAGTGCCTCCCTCACCCCACCCCCCAGGCTATATGAATCTCCGTGGAGGCCCCCTCCCCCAGAAAGTAGTCAAGTGTCAGATGAAGGGACACCATTAGTCACTGGAGTAGGACGGGAGAAGGTGGAGAGGGTCAGAGGGGGGACCCAGGAAGGGGACCTGGAAGATGGGGGAGCCGTCCCCTGGGGCCCTGCTTGGGACCTCTCTCAGGACATCGCTGGGGGAGGCCCTGCAGGCCCTTCAGGTGGGTGAGGGCGCTGTGGCCAGCGGGCAGGGCCGGGTCAGGGAGTCCTGGGTGTGGCCTCAGGCGGGCGCTCCCCCCTGTGTGGGCTCACCTGAACCACGGGGACAGAGCAGCCCCAGCACAGGGCAGAGTGCTCAGGGGTCTGCGGGCCCTGACCCCCACCTGGCAGGCCCTTCCCACCTCCTCACCCAGTAAAGTGTTTCAAGGCCCCCTCCAATTCCCCCTCCTCCAGGAAGCCTTCCGGATCCCCTCTCATTTGGGGTCTTTCCACCCATCCCTGCCTCAGGCCCAGCCCTGACCCAGGAGGCTGGGGTGTCTGTGTCTGTTCCCCCAGCCTTGGGACCACCTCCAGTGCATTGCTGGCACCAAAGGGATGGCTTGAGACCTCCCCGGGCCAGAAGGAAGACACAGGGAGTGCTGGGTGTGGGCCTGGGGCGGGGTGGGCTTCTGGGGTGCGGGCTGAGCATGCAAGACACTGGGGAGGGCCACGCAGGCCTGAGATCTCTCCAGGACGAGGACAGCACTGCTCAGGCCACTCCCCTAGGGGCGCCCTCACCCTGTGCAGGCGGTGGAGGAGCTGGGAGGAGACCCCACCACTCGGCCACCCTCACCCACCCTCAGCCACATGGGCGCCAGGCTCCAGCTGGCTCCCTCCTGGCTGCCCGCCCCACCCTGGCCCAAAGGCAAGTCTGTGGGCGCCTGGGAGCAGAGCCCTGGCCCGGTCCAGCCTTGCCCCTGGGAAAATGGCCTGGGGGTCCCAGTGGCCTGGCCTCCTGCGCCCCCTGGCGGCCGGACACGGGGTCCTCAGGGATGGTCCAGAGCCGCCTTTCCCACGCCTCCAGCTAGATTCCCAGGGAAGCAGCCTCACAGGCCACAGGCCCACCCCCAACTAATGTGAGCTGGCAGGGGCGCACTGACCAGCCGGCCAGAGGCCTGTGTCCACTCGGACATAGGGTGGCCTTTCCACATGGCCTGAGCTGGGGCGGGCAGTTCTGCTCATGGCAGAGAGAATGCATCCAGGAACCTGGCACAGGGTCTCCCTGTCTCAGCCTGGAAGGATCCCCAGGTTGGGACGGGGACAGGGTCTATAGCCTAGACGGGCAAACTGGGGAGACGGCAGTGAGAAAAGGGGTGCACAGGGCACACTCTGGCCTGCAGGTACCCCCTGCCGATGTCACCAAACTGCCAGCCCAGTAAAAAGCTCCAGCATCATCAGAGCGGGTCCTGATCACTGCTGAGCAGGGGTCAGCCCACAGTAGCACCCCTCGCCACTGATCTGGGCCAGACAAGGCCAAGACGCCTGAGTCATGTCTGGAATCAGGCCAAGGAGGTGGTGTGGGTCCTCGGTGCAGCCCCCGACTCCAAGGCGCCCCTCAGCAGCTGCACGGGAACTTACATAGGACAGACACAGGCACTGTGCACGGGGTGTCGGCAGCTACTCGAGCCACCTCCCCCTCCCCCCGCAGCCTTCAGAAGCATGTGCTGCGCTTTCGCAGCGGCAGGCACAGGCAGGGCCTCTGAAAGCAGTCGAGGCAGCGCTGCGACAGAAGCTATACCTTGGGAGGGCCTGCGGGGCCCGCGGGGCATGGAGCCTTCCGGTGAGCTCGGTCCCCTCTGAGTGGTGGCCAGCGATTCCGCCCCCCTCGCCTGCTGCGAGCAACTCCAAACAAGCCCGTCCCGCCACTGGTGGAGGGAGGAAGGCCAAACCCACTATTACTTTCTGAAGCTTCTTTTGCTTTTGACAATTCTCACACCTTAGTTATTAGACTTAGCCACGTGAGCTTATTTTCCTTTTGAAGTGCCAGGTCGGGGTGGGGGGTAGAGAACAAGCCAGCAGGACCCAAACAGGAGCCAAACACAGCCGGGGGACGTACGGCCTTCAGCGCGTGGACATGGGTGTGCGAATGTGCGTTTATTAAGTTGTAACGAGAAAAAAAAAGGAGCACTTCTCCCTGGTGACCTCGGTCTAGGCTTTCCGTCCTCAGTCCAAAGTCCTGGGCTTGAAGCCACCTCAGCTCCCAGGCCCTCAAGACATGCCACAGGGCCCCATCCCGGCCCCTGCCCACCCGCCTCCTCGATGGCGCCCCGGCACTGCCATGCTGGGACCACCCCAGGCCCTTTGCACTGGCCATTCCCTCGGCCCAGAGCTCGGGCCCCTGTGGTCTCTGCCTTCCTGTGTGGGTCAGGCCGCCCCTTACATGGCCCTCCTGGAAGGCCTCCGGGCCCGGGCCTAACAGCCCCGGCTCCTCCTTGGCGGCACCCAGGGTGGCTGCTGGGCCCAGCCCTGGCCGTGGGGAACCAAGCTCGGTGACTCCAGATGCTGAAGGACGGAGCCACGAGACAATGCCAGGCGGGGAGAGGGTCTCCAAGGAGGTGGCGGCAGGTCTGGCGGGCCTACCTGCGGCCCTGGGCCGAGGCATGCATGTGGTCGCGGATGCTGATGGCCTGGCGGAGCAGACCCTCGACGCTGCGGAAGTGCACGCTGCTGTCCACCAGGTTCTTGACGGCGCTGAAACGGGAGGGTGGCCCGGTTGGCCGGTCAGCGCCCTGGCCTCGGCCCTGGGGGCCTGTGCCGGCCCACCATTTGTGCCCCGAGCACAGGGGGTCCCTCGGAGCCCAGAAGAGCGGCCCACCCCGCAGCTCCAGCCCCGCCCGGGTGGCGCACAGGCCCCTTGGCCAGTGTGGGGACAGCACCCGGGACAGCAGGTGAGCCTCCACGCCGCCCCTGCTCCAGGCGAGCATCTCCCTCCTGGGAGGCACCTGTGGGAGCTGCCTGGCCCCTTGCAGGCGGCCTGTGCGACCCCACCAGACTGGAGCGGCCCACGGGACGACACGTCCACAGCGGCGGGGGCCGTGGACAAATCCTACAGGAGATGCCCTTCCCAAAGTACCAGAAAAACCCAGACAGTGGCGCGGGGCTGAGAGGGGTCAGGTGCCTTCCAGGCGTGCCAGCCGCAGTAAACCCGAAAGCATCATCTAAAGGTCCTTCCATTAAAGTCAAGGAGTTGCTCCTGTCCAGCAGCGGTCAGAGGCTGCCTAGAAGCGGCTGGGGGCACAGGCAGCTGGGCGGCTTCCCTGTTGGGACAAAGCTCCCGCAAGCCGGTGGCTTCTGGGTGAGGCCCGGAGCCCCGGGTGTGCCCTCCACATGGGAGGAGCCCCTCACCTGCTCACCCCGCCCTGGGGAGGCCCCTGCCCGGGAGAGAGGGCTCAAGCACTAGATCCTGTGACGTGAAATATTTAGGACAGGCACGTTCACCAAGGCAGAAGGAATGAGAGGCTGCCAGCGCCCAGGGGAGGGGAGAATGGGGGGTCAGTGCTGAACGGGGGCAGAGTTTCTGTATGGGGGCGTGGAAGTTTGGGTATGGATGGTGGGGACGGTAGCACAACACTGAATAAAATTATTACTGCTGAACTGTACCCTTGTGAGTGGTTAAAACGGGACGCTTTATGACTACACCACCGTGTTAAAATAAGCTGGCTGATAATCTTGCCATTGAATAGCATATCCCAACCTAGACACAATCCCGGTACATTTCACTTTATACCAACCGTCAGCCTTGCTTAAAGCGTCACAAACAACTAAGACAGGGTCCGCCATGGCCATAAAGGAAAGCAGGGAGTCTGGCGTGTGAGAGACCCCGTCCAGCTAAAGGGCACCGCCTCAGCTCAGCGGCCCAGTCCGCGTCACCCCTCTGCAGCAGACGGCAGGACACTCAGCTCAGTGGCCGCAGCCACAGGACTTCCTGCTCACACAACCCAACAGCAAAAGGCAGCCCTTGGGGTCACCGAGGGAGGGTGCAGGGGGTGTCTACCCACCAGCCCAATGATCCAGAGGCACCCTAAAGAAGGTGCCATGCCCTGCAGCAACCAGAACGAGACTGGACAGCGAAGAGTCACAACCAGCTGCAGGGACGCAGGCGGCAGGCAGGCAAGGGCTGGCAGGAACAAGCACTGACTACTCCTTCCCCCCCGGGCCCTGGAGTCTGAAATGGGGTGTACCGTGTCCCTGTCTAACCGCGGCACCTTATCTGGAAAGCAGGCTTTGTGGACGGATGAGGTAGTACTGGAGGAGTGGGGGACCCAATGCAGTGACGGCGTCTTTATAAGCCGAGAGAAATCCAGACAGAGACCCGCGGAGAAGACGCTGCCCGGAGACGCCAGTAGTGGCGGGAGGGGTGCGGGCGCCAGCTAAGGCCACCTGGGGCCACCGGACACCGGGGGACGCACCGGGGAAGACCGCAGCCCGCCGACACCTTGGTTTTGGGCCTTTTGGGCCTCTTGGGCCTTCTGGCCTCCAGTCTGAGAGAGAATAAACGTCTTGTTTTAAGCTGCCCCGTTTATGGTACCTTGTCACGGCAGCCCCAGGAAACTAACGCGGGGTATCTCTTTTCCTCAAAGAACAAAACAGCAAGAAAACCTGACTCGCTGAGAGATTCCAAACAGAGTCGAGAGGTTATCCTGGAGGTTAGTCTTACGCATTAAGTAGATATCGCCTTGTTATTCAAGATGTAATGGAGAGGCTGGAGGGAACTGCCTGAAAATGTGTAGAGCTGTGTTCCAGTAGCCATGTTTCTTGAGGATGATTGTATAATGATACAACTTTCACAATGTGACTGTGTGACTGTGAAAACCTTGTGTCTGATGCTCCTTTTATCTACCTTGTCAACAGACAAGTAGAACACATGGAATAAAAATAAATAATAGGGGGAAGAAATGTTAAAATAAATTTAGTTTGAAATACTAGTGGTAAATGAAAGAGAGGGGTAAGGGGTATGATATGTACATATATATATTTTTTTCTGTTTTCGTTTTATTTCTTTTTCTGAATAGATGCAAATGTTTCAAGAAATGATCATGATGATGAATATGCAACTATGTGATGATATTGTGAATTACTGATTATATATGTAGAACAGAATGATCAAAAGTTAAGAATGTTTGCATTTGTTTGGTGCTTTTTGCTATTTAAAAACATTTAAAAGAAAAGAAAACCTGACTCGGCAACTCGCTACATTCTTGCTTTCCCAGGAAACCCGGCCTGTCCCCGAAACGAACCTGCACAGCTCCCGCCCCTCTGACACAGAGCCCAGGCCAGCCTCCATGCCTGCCTAACCTCAGGTTAGAGAGGCTTAAACGGCAGAGCCCGCGCTGGCCCCTCCTCGGCCCCAGCCTGTCCGCCCCATCTGGGCTCCGGGCTGTGGACGGGAAACGCTGTCCCCTCCACGTCCTGGCTCCCTGCTCAGGCAGCACCAGCAGACAACTCAAGTTACCTCCCTGAAGCCGGATGACTTCCTCCCGTGACAGATGGGGAGGGGCTCAGCGCCAGGAGAGGCCGCCCAGGGCACCCCAGAATCAGGAGCAAGGGTGAGAAGTTTGGCCTGGTGCCCCCCCCCCACCATGACACCACTCAGAGGGGCTTAGCAGGGCAGGGCTTGCTGGGCAGACGGCTGGGTGCCCCTGGATGCCCAGGAGACTGGGCATGGAGGGGTGGCCCCAGGGCATGGTGGGGGGACCTGGGGCTGTGTGGGGAGATCCCGGGCATGGGGCGGGGTGGGGTAGAGCGGCACTCACCTGCAGGCATACTCCACCGTGTAGATGGCTCCCTGGCTCTGTTCCTCCCACCGCTGCATGTCAGCCTGGAGGGGTCAGACGTGAGGAGAGGGGGCAGCTACTCACACCTACAGGGCCCCTCCCAGGGTCTCGGGGAGGAAGCGCCCCACTGAGTTACAGCACCCAGCAGTCCCCCGCCTGTTGTCCTATAACTCCCCTTCCTTGTGGGGTCTGCAAACGCCTGGCGACCACTCTCGAGGCCTTCCCTGTCCCTCAGGCCTTCACCACTGTCTCCTGCTCACCACGCAGGTCACAACTGAAACAATTAATTCACCATACCCTTCTCCCAGGTCCCTGCCCCGATTTCTGTCCCAGTGGTCCCATCTGCCCACAGCTCGCCACCCGGATGCATTCCTGCCCCAGGCAGAGGTGCAGGGGTTGGGAGATGTCTGTCGCAGGGGCAGGGGGCAGGGGGTCCCACCTTGTGCTGAGCCAGCTCAGGCAGGGAGCGGCGCACGTGCTCCTGCAGCCGGTACAGGGCCACAGACGGCTCGTTGGCCAGGACGTAGACGCTCTCGGTGAACTTGTCTGTGACTGGCTCCAGGTGCCACCGGGCCGCCAGGCAGGGAAGGGTGGGGGGAAAGAAGGGACAAGCCATTAGACCCCCAACTCCTCAACCTGTGAGCCCGGGCCAGAGGGGACGGGAGTGACTGTGTGTCTCTCCCACAGCAGGGTCACCCATGGCCGAGGCCTTGGTCACAGCCAGGCCAAACAGCTCTTCCCAGGGAATTGCAGAAGGACGCGTCCTACCTCGGGCTGGACACTGCTGGTGCCAGGTCCCCTCAGATCCCTTTTCCCCAACAACTGCACCTGCTACGGACTGAACTGTGTCCCCAAAAAAGACACATCCATGCCCTAATTCCCAGTCCAGAGGAGGTGACCCTACCTCCAAAGATGTGATTAGTTATCCCATACCGGGGTAGGATGGACCCTGATCCCATACAACCAGAGCCTTTGTAAGAAGAAACTGGACACAGAAAGACAGAGAAGACGGCCACATGATGGAAGCAGAGACCGAGTTATGCCACAAGCCGAAGAGTGCCAGGGATTGTTGACAGACCACTGCCAGAACCCTGCAGACTCTGGAGGGCACGCTGACACCTGACTTTGGGCTTCTGGCTTCTAGAGCTGAGAGACAATAGATTCCTCTGGTTTTAAGCCACTCATCCTGCGTGCTTTGTTACGACAGCCCCAAGAAACTAAGCGCAAGAAACTTCTCCAGCTACTGGATCCAAAAGCACCTGGAGGCTTGCGTCCCCTGGAGAGCCCTCGGCCATGGCTGACCAGTGCAGGGGAGAAGAGCCCAGTTCCCTTGCACTGAGCCAGCTAATTCACAAACTCCACCCCCAGCTCCCCTGTTGGGTCAGGCTGAGCTCCTTCTGCAGGGCATTCCCCTGACCTGCCCTTGATCCGCCTCCTCCCCTCCCCTGTGGGTTTTTTTTGAGAGATGAAATGCACAGGAATCCTCACTGCAACAGACACCCTTTCCATCCATCCGTCCCTCCACATCCCACCTGGTTCTGCTACAAAACAAAGCCCAAATCTTGCCCATTCTCACCACTCCACCCACCCTTCTGACCTAGGGCTGCTGATTCTTGACTCCCTGTCTCCTGCTTCCCCCACAGGAGCAACAGAGGGAGCTTCTAACAAACACACCAGATAGGTCAGTCTCCCATCGTTCCACCAGCCGGAGAATAAAACCCACCTTCCTCCACATGGCCCAGAAGGCCTCGCATGGGCTGGCCGTGGGCGACCGCCCTGGACACCTCTCCACCTGCCCCAGTCACGCTGGCTCCTGGCTGCCGGTGGGCATTCCCAGCGCTGTCCAAAAGGACATTCTGAGATCATGGAAATGCTCTATAATCTGTGCTGCCCACGATGACAGCCACTAACCACACCTGGCTGCCAAATACCTGCCATGTGGCCAGTGTGACTGAGGAACTCATTTTCTAATTTTAACTAATCTCACTTAAGTTACAATGAATAGCCACGTGTGGCCAGTAGCTATTGCATTAGATAGCACAAACCAAACCCTTCTGGGTTGGTTACAGGGCCTTTGCACCTGTTCCCCCGCCGAGACACCTTCCCCAGCCCTTCCCCCACATCCCTCATTGCTCAGCTCAAGTGCCACCTCCTGGGAGGGGCCCTCCCTGACCACTAAGTTCAGTCAGATCCCTCTGCCTACCTCATTCTTGACCTCGGCACCTTGTTTGTTTCTCTTATAACCATTACACTTTGTCAGGTTATATGTTTTCAAAAAAATAAGAATAAAGCTTGGGTTCATGAAGGCAGGGACTTCTCTGAATGTCAGTCTCCTCGACTGTAAAATGGGAACGATAACAGCAGCCATGTCGAGGGTTGCCACAGGGATGGAGCCAAAGCTATTGCCCAGGTCAGTGACTGGGGAGGAAGAGAGCCCAGGTTGTCTGGGAGCCAAAGGGAAGCAGCACAGGAGTCTGTCCGGGATGGCTCTGACCAGAAAGGAGAGAATCCTTTTCCTCCTGTTGAAAATGAGCACAAAACAGCCTGCATTTCCCAGTACTGTTACGAAGGCGGGGGGATTAAAACGACTTCTGCTTTCTAAACAATTAGCTAGGAAGATGTGAGCGGGAGGAGAAAGCCACGCAGGACCTGCAGATAGCTTACAACACTCCATATTTTGCAGCTGACGACTTACAGACGTCTGATAAGCGAAGCGGACATACACAATGGGGTGGATATAGAAGAAAGTGCACGCAGCGACTACCAGGCACTCCCCCACCGCTGCACCCGCACCGAGGCACCGAACTCTCACGACAGTCCTAGGGAGAAGGCGCCTACCCTCCCCGATTCCCGGCCGCAAGGCCGAGGCGCCGCCACTTCCTACGGGTCAGGGCCCGCAGGGCAGCGCAGTCTCGGCCCCACCCCCGCCGGCTCTCTCCGCGCCCTCGCCCGGGTGGGTACCCCGGCCGCCCCGTCTCGGGTTGCGCCTCCGGGAGTGCCTGGCCCCACGCGGCCCCTCCGTCCTGCACCTTTCTTTCCCTTCAGCTGCATCTCGGGCTCCTCCATCTCGACCGCGGTCCTAGGGGCCCCCGGACCGGAACCGGAAGTCGGGGGCGGGGACGGCAGCTTCAGCCTTCCCCCTCGCAAACCGGGCGCGCGCCGCTGCAGTTCCGCGCCCTTGGCCTGCCCTGCCCGGCTCCTGCGTCTTCGCGGACCGGAGCGGGGGCGGGAGGGGAAGGAGACGCGCTGGCCGGCAGGCAGAGCCTCCCGAGACTCCTGGAGTGTAGGAATAAATTTCAGTTTAGCTTCTACACAAAATGGCGCGGAGTGGGAGAAACAAAACCAACTAAACAAAAGACTGCAAAACCTGCCCGCTTGGGGAGGGAAGGAGCCTCGGACGTAAGCTTGGGAAATTGGCGCCATTTCCTTATATGGGAAAAAGTGGGTAGGACCAGGATCGCCGGAAGGCGGGGAGTGGGTGTCACGTGGGAGAGGTGGCCCTCTCCGATAGGCTGTAACCTGGAGTACCCAGCCAATGGGGAAACAGGGGCCGGACCTGCGTGCTGGGTTTTGGGAATAAATGCTAATGGTGCTGCTGACGCGTGCTGCTGCTCAGGGGCGCCGCCATTAGGCGTGTGCATGCAGCCCTGGGTCAACACGCTGCAGCCACCGGCACCCCATTTCGGTTGCGCGCCCCTTCTTGCAAGATCGTAAATACATCCTTCTGTCATTTCAAAAGGGAGTGTCCGAGTTTAAAGGAAGAAGGTGGGGTGCCACCCCTGATGAATTCTGAGGATAGGGGGTGAGAGGCTCCTCTTCTCATGAGCACCGCGAGCCTTTGGTAAAGCTGGAGGTGGGCCCATATCAGGAGGAAATTACATTTCTTTGGTAGACGCCAGAGCAGCTTGTTCTGTGAACCACATCCCAAAGGGGATGGGATTCTCCATTTGCTCCCTCACAGTTTCGGGGGTAAAAGGGGAGGGATTTAAAGTCCCCATTCTTAAACCTACTCACATGTGTTGGGAGGACAACCAAATTATAAGCCCCCTGCTGTACACCCCAGAAGCTGGGGGTGACTTGTTGGGAAGGGACCTGATAGCACCCATGGGGCTGGACCTGGAGGTAAGGGATGGGCAGAGAGAAGTGGTCTTAGCCTTGCTTTACCGCAGAAGATGAAAAGGACATCCAACGAGGAGTATGGGTGCGGGAGGGAAACGGGGGGGGGGGGTTACAGGTTCCCCCATCAACATTAAAATGAAAAAGGAAGGGAACCAGGCCTCAGGTCATTTCAGAGCATTCGAGGTAATTACACGGAGATGCTTTTAGTAGGACAACTAAAATATATTCTGGATCTTGCAGACCATCTAATAGGGTGGGTGGAGGGTGTCCTCCAGCCTCAGCTACAGCTACAGCATCACGACTTCCAAGATTATCCTTGAACCAACTGTTCCAGCTATGGGTTAGTAGAAAATATCGCTTCGGACAATGGTAGCCGTTACCTCCCGTTTGCTGCAGGATGTCATGCAAAGCTTAGGGACTGCATGGGATTTACACACACACACACACACACACACCCTGCGTCCGTCGTCCTCAGGTGTGGAGGAGAGAATGAATCAGACTTTAAAGAAGCATTTTTCTAAACTAATCTTAGAAACCTGGTTCCCTTGGACCAAATGTCCACCCATAGTTCTGCTAAGAATTAGAACTGCCCCTAGAAAAGAATTGGGGATCTCTCCCTATAAGATGTAGTTTGGCTTGTTTTTCCCCAGGAAAACTAGAGTTCTCCCTTCCTTAGGTTCAAAGGACTTCTTCCTTAAGAATTATGGACTGGCTTTGTCTTCTACTCTGCCAGGCACCCTGGTTTGCTTGCCCAGGACCAACCTCTTGAATTTGCTTTCCATCAACACCAACCAGGCAGTTGGCTTCTCATCAGATGGTGGAAAGAGTCCAAACTTCAACCGACCTGGGAAGAACCTTATGTAGACAACCGAAACGGCAGAGAAAGGCTGTACTCACTACACCCGAGTGGAAGCACCAGTACCTGAGCCAGGGGATAACTATCCAACAACACAGTCCGATTCCTAGGGAATAACTCCAATTTCGGACCCTTTAAAGAAGTTACTCTGTAGAGACAGTAACTGGGAAGGAAAAAGGGGAGGAGGCTTAGATTCTGTATTTTAATCTAACATAGTTAATAGTGACCCTGGTTGAGAGTCTTACCCACGGAAGACAGATGAAGGATTTGAAGCTCAATTTAAAAATGAGAATCATTATACTCGTTATGATGTTCCAAATTCAAGATGGGGCCAGCCGCGTCAAGTTGATGGTGAATGTCACCGAAGGTGTACAGTCCCAGGCTGTTCAGTCTGATACTTGCCACGTCATAGACTGCAGAGACAGTGCACCAGTGGCAGCTGAGTGGGAGGAACAAATATCTCTGCCCAGAACCAGTCAGGACTCCCAGTCCGGCTTGTCCTACCTGGGACCACGTCTGGTGGGCTACCCAATACCGAGGGTGGACTGCAGCCGACGGTTGGGGTTCACAAAAATGGCGGGACCACCAGGGTAAAATAACCTTTTACAAAGGAATTCCTCCACCGCACTGCCGGGATCTTCAGTCGACCCCATACTGATAACAATCCAAAGGGCAGACAAAATCACTATCACCACTCGAGATGGGAAATCCAGTTGGGGCACAACAAGTACACCTCCCCTGATGGAGTGTATGGGCTGGAGGCGCATGTTATTGGGAGAGACCCGGTGGGAAGGCTCAGGATACAGGGCCTCTCCCCGGCACCAGTAGCAGCCTCTCCAGCTGGCCCTTCAGTGCCAAGGAAGTCACAGCTGGAGGCTGGTTCCCCGATTGGCTGTGAACCCAGAGTTGTCAGGACATTCTTCCCCTTAATTCCGGCCCAGGTGGAAGTGTCACCAAGGCTTTACAAGCCTTAATGGGCTTATCTGAAGAATTGACAAAAAATTCAGGTGATGATAACCCCCTCCCACAGAGTAGTTAGAAAACCGGTTTGGGGCATGGAAAGGGTGCATTTTAACTTCTTTAATTATCGTAGCCAGGATACTCACAGCAATTGGGTGTTGCATCATCCAGGGCGCCCCGGGATGGACTCAAAAGTCCGCTGAGCCCGCCCTGGCTTGGCACATGCCTGCTGGGAAGGGGCCACGTGCCCTGTGCTCTCTTAGGGAGGACCCCATGGTGGAGGGTTTGGAAAAGAACCAGAATGAAAACTAAAGAGGGTTCAAAAGAAAGAGGGGGCATTTGTATGAGTAAAATTAAGTTTAGCTTTCACACAAAATGGCGCAGAATGGGGTAAACAAAACTTACTGAAAGGTTTGGGGATTGGGGCCATTTCCTAATATGGGAAAAAGTGGGTAGGGCCAGGGTCGCAGAAGGCGGGAACAGGCCTCACGTGGGTGAGGCGGCCCTCTCCGATAGGCTGAGACCTGGAGTGCCCGGCCAATGGGGAAACAAGGGCGGGGCCTGCGTGCTGGGCTTAGGGGATAAACGGTGCGCCCTCCTGCCCCCACGGCCTGTTCTTTCAAGGTGGTAAATAAATTCTGTTGTTCTCCAGGATTGGGTGAACAATTCTCTGTCAGGTGCAGCTTTCTTTCTAACATGGAGGGATGCCCAGTCAGGGAGAGGGAAAGGCCCCTTCTGTCCAGAATCCCTTTTTTACGAAGTTGGGGTTACACTCCACACTGTACCCACCTCAGGCGTCTCAACGCCGTCCTCGTGACAACCCACTGTCACCAAATCCCCAGACACGCCCATGGGCCCCCAGAACCGCCGAAGGAATATTATTATGGCAAGAGGGTGGAAATACAGACGTTGCCCCTTTAAGTCCAGACGTCCCGTCCGCTGCCCCCGCCCTCCGACTGGGGAAAGCTCCTCCCACCTACCCCAAGCCAGAGTTGAGCGGTTCCTCGCGAAAAAAAAAGCTGTGGGCGGAGCTGAGGGTGAGGGGGCGCAGGCGCAGTGACATCCTCAGAGGCCTCAGAAGCCCGGCGTCTCCCATCCGGTGCGGCGGGGGGCAAGAGCACGCAGGCGCAGCTGTGTTCCTCCGGCCCCAGCGGAAGCCGTGCCTCGTCCCCCGAGTCTTAAAGGGCCAGAAGCAGTGCCTGCGTCTCGGGCCCTTTCGCAGTTTGGGGGGGCGGGGGTACGCAGGCGCAGTGGGGGAACTCCTGGATGGGGGGAGCCGTCGCGTATCAAGTTGCTCACTGTCCCAGCAGAGGAAACCGGGGTGTTGAGGGTCCCAACTTCATCCCCTTCCCCCTTCATCAACTGGAGGATAAAAGTTTGTGAATTGGGCCCCCAAGTTTTGGGGGACCCCGACTTGCGGCGCGGGGGCACGGAGGAGGCGCGTGAGGAGGTTGAGTGGAGCTCCTGGATCCGCTGGGAAGAGGTGGGTGGGGCTGGGGCCAAGTTCATCTTTGTGCGAGCCTCACTCGTTCAGGCGACCCCCTCCCCGCCCCCCAAACAACCTGGGCGAAAATTCCTGACACTGCCGGTGCAGCCCGCCTCCTGCTAAAGCTTGTACTCGCGGGACTTCTTTGAAACCCGCGCTTTCAAGCCTTGCATTGTTGGGGTCCCGTGGGGGTGAGGGTGTTGGAAGAGGGGGACTCTGCTACATTTGGGCAAGTAACCTCTCTTCACAGTCCCAGGTCAGGTATACAGTGGGTGCCTACTTAAGAGCTGCTACCAATTATCATCATCCCTCCCCTTTGGGGGGGGGGCTTCATCAGATTCCGCCATGGAGCCCCCTGACCCCACAGAAGACCTCAGCCTGGCCCAGCGGCCCCCCGACCCTGATGGCTCAGACACCGTGGTTCTCAGCCTCTTCCCCTGCACCCCGGAGCCTGCGACCCCTGAAGCGGACACGGGCATCCCCTCACCCCAAGGTAGGACCCCCCCCCACCTCTGGGCTCGGCCCTCTGCCACGTGCTGTGGTGGTGACAGGACATCTGTCCTCACTGCCCACCCCTTGGTCACATCTTCCTCTCCACCCAGCCAGGCAGTCATAGCTTGTTTATTTATTTTGCCCTTTGATGTGTTTTTAATTGTGGCAAAATGCAACTTAAAAAAAAATTCACTATTTCACCCATTATCAAGTGTACGGTTCAGTGGTGAATTTAGTACAGTCACATTGTGCGACCACCACCTCTGCTTCCAGAACTTTTCCGTGATCCCCAAAAGAACCCCCATTCCCCTTAGCTGTGACCCCGCTCTCCCATTTCTCCTCCCCTAGCCCCTGGCAGACCTCATCTGCTTTCTCTCTCTGGGGAGCTGCCCATTCTGGACACTTCAGATAAATGGAATGACATAAATGTCTCTGCATCCGGCTCCTTTCGCTCAGCATGTTTGCAGGGTTCACGGCACATACTGCAGGCCTCGGGGTTTCACTCCTTCTCGTGGTGGAATCACCGGCAGTTGCATGGCCATGCCACATTTCATGTGTCCAGCCGTCCACTGAGGGAAAGTCGGGCTGTTTCCTCCTTTTTTGGCCGTTGTGTGTAAAGCTGCTGTGAAAGTTCGTGTAGAAATTTCACGTTGAAGTGAAGAGAGGTTAGGTGGAGGTGACTAGTCAGGACTCCCTAGGGAAACAGAACCGACAGGAGAGATCTGTCAATATTGTGAGATTTTAGAAAAGCATCTCACGCAGCTGTGGAGATGTATGAGCCCACAATCCGTCAGGCGGGCCTCAAGCTGGCAACTCGGATGAAGGTTTCTGCCGAATTCCCCGGAAAGGCTGGCTGCCTGAAGTAGAGACGAAAGTTCTCTTCTGCCTGCTGAAGTCGTCACTTCTCCTTTTAAAGCCATCAGCTGTCTGGGTGAGAGACCACTCTCGTAGCCGAAGACACTCCTCAGTGGAGCGTAGATATCACCAGATGCAATCACAGATGCAATCAGCTGACCAATGACTTAAGTCCACACAGTGTCCTCGCAGGAAGTCAGGCCAGTGCTAGCCTGAAGGGACAGCTGGGGCCCCGTCCTGGCCCAGCTGACACATGAACCAGCAGCACAGAGGGTGTCGGACGTTCCCGTAGAAACGAAACACTTTATTTCATTTCTCTTGGGTTTACACCTGGGGAGGAGTTGCTGGGACACACGGCGGCTCTCTGACTTGCTGAGGTTACCAAGGGGGATTTTCTGACCTAGGTCTTTGAATATCTTCTGGAATGTTCTTCCCTCCCCTCCTACCCTCCCCTCCTGGTTTCTTCAACTCACTGAGTCCTCAGTGGGGCCCCATTCCCAGAAGTGCTCCCTGGTCACCTTGTCTGACACAGACTGCCCCTGCTCCCACCCTTTTTTGTCACCTTCCACCTGCTTCTTCTTTCTTCTGAGACCCTGAGATCATCTTCTGTTTCTCTTTATGCATGATGACGCCCCCACTTGCCAGCAGCGTCACCTGGCAGGGAGGACAGCTGCACTCTGGGTTCCCAGGAGAGTGGGGTCTCAGGCACTGCCCTTGGTAGCCCCATACCCAGGGGAAACCAAGGCCCTTCCTCTCTCTGCAGGCAGCTCCCTGAAGCACTCCACCACCCTCACCAACAGGCAGCGGGGGAACGAGGTGTCGGCCCTGCCTGCCACCCTGGACTGTGAGTGGGGCCGAGGCCCCCTGGGGGCCAGGCACGGTGGGGAGCACCTTTGGCTGGGGTGGGGGGCAGGGCAGGGTAAGCTGAGGAACGGAGGCACAGAGCGGGTGTGGACGGGCTCTCCCCTTCTCTGGCCCCAGCCCTGTCCATCCACCAGCTCGCGGCGCAGGGGGAGCTGAGCCAGCTGAGGGAGCACCTGAGGAAAGGTGCGTGTCCGCTCGCAGGGGCCCACGGGCGTCACACGCGTGCGCGCGCCCCTCCACACATGTGCGTGTCTTCCCTGCCTCGGCGTGCCCCCGGGCCGCGCTGCCCCCGACCCGGCCCCCTTCCCTGGCGTGGGCCCACCCCGGTGGCCCTACCCCCTCCCCACAGGTGACAAGCTCGTCAACAAACCAGACGAGCGCGGCTTCACCCCCCTCATCTGGGCTTCGGCCTTCGGCGAGATCGAGACCGTCCGCCTGCTGCTGGAGTGGGTGCGTCCGGCTCGGGCTCGCGCGAGCGGGCGGGGGCGGGGGGGCCCTGTCTGCGGCCTGGGGCTGCAGGGGTGACCGCAGGACTCCCCGGCTCTCTGCTCACCAGGGCGCCGACCCCCACGTCCTGGCCAAGGAGCGGGAGAGCGCGTTGTCGCTGGCCAGCACGGGCGGCTACACGGACATCGTAGGGCTGCTCCTCGAGCGGGACGTGGACGTCAACAGCTACGACTGGGTGAGGCTCCGCTGCCCGCTCCCTGCCCCGTGCCCGCCGCAGCCTCCTGCGCTCTGCTCCTGCCTCCAGATGCTTAGCACACACCTCCTGGGTGCCTGGGCCCTGCTCCGGGAGCTGGGAACACAGCTGGGAACTAGGCAGATCTGGCCATGGTCCTCACAGAACTCCAGAACGGGCCGCTGAGATTTGGGGAATGTGGGCTGTTCAGTAATAGAATGCTCGCCTGCCATGTGGGAGGCCGGGGTTTAATTCCTGGCCCATGCACACACACACACACACAAAAGACTTAGGGAATGTGATGGCAGGCCAGTGGAGGGAGGTCAGGAGGGCTTTCTGGAGGAAGGGGTGTTTAAGTTCACGCCAGAAGAGAACAGAGGAAGGAACCACAGAGCTCAGAGTCCAGAGACTGGGACATCCTGAGAACTGGGGAAAGGATAGAGCACTGGCTTCCCCATCCCTACACCCCACAGAACGGAGGGACACCACTGCTCTACGCCGTGCGGGGGAACCACGTGAAGTGTGTCGAGGCCCTGCTGGGTGAGTGGGGGCCGGCAGTGGGAGGACAGACTGTTCTGAGCATGGCTTGATCGTCTCTTAGGACGGGGCACCACCCCCTGCTTTTCTCCAGGCTGATGGGGGGAGGAGATCGCAGGGGCGGCACAAGGCCTGGGTCTGGGTCCAGCTGAGCGCTAGAGCACTCACTGTGGGGCCTGGGCAACCCCGGAGATGAGGAGACCCTCCATCTTGGTGGGGTGATTACTGGATCTGCAGAGCCCCCATGTGCAGCCCCCACTCAGCACCTGCTCCTCTCCGCAGCCCGAGGAGCCGATCTCACCACAGAGGCCGACTCTGGCTACACCCCCATGGACCTCGCCGTGGCCCTGGGCTACCGGAAAGGTTGGCCTGAGAGGGTTGGGGCAGGGATGGGACATCCCCCTGTGCGTGCCCAGAGGAGACCCTGACCCAGCCTGGGGGACAGGTGGGGACCGGGGAGGCTTCCCCAGGATGGAGGTGGAAGGTTGGAGGCAGGAGGGGAGGTGCGAGCCCAGCAGGAGGAACAGCGTGTGCTAAGGCCTGGCAGGTGAGGATGCCGAAGAGGCGGGGCCAATCCTCAGCCAGACAGCCAGACCCTCTCCTGGAGCCCTGGGGACCCCTGGTAGCAGGTGGGCCCCAGGTTGAGTGCCCACTCATGGTGGGACCCCAGGTGCCCCAGCTATAAAATGGGGGATACCTGGGGAGAGTCATAGATCAGGAAATAGCCCTTTCCTTCTTTTGGGGAGGTTTAGTTCATTTAGGGCAGAAATTGTTCCTCCAAGCCCCTCTCATTTTTATCATAAAATGCACAATTCGGGTTAACTTTGGGAAGAGATATTTTCTTAAAATTCTGAAAAGCCTCAAAAACTGTATTTTTACAAACTTTTGGGAAGACATGTCTCCTTGGTCTTCCTAGCCGTGCTTGAAGAGGGCTCCTCTATCGCTGGTCTATAAAGTAGGTGCTCTGTCCAGGTCTCGGGGCTGGGAGACCTCAGGCCCCCATGGGCAGGGCAGAGGGTGGCGGGGCCCGAGTTCACGCCTTCCCGACCCGTCCACAGTACAACAGGCCATCGAGAACCACATCCTCAAACTGTTCCAGAGCAGCCTCGTGCCCGCCGACCCCGAGTGAAGGCCGCCGGCTAGGGACACAGCCACTCAGGGAACCAAAGGGTCAACCCAGGACTGGGAGAACCAGAATGGGGTGCAAAGCTGGCTCCCAATTCCCGACAGTGGGGAGAGGCTCAGGACAGACCTGGGGGGGAGGAGGGTGCTTCCAGAGAAGAACCAATAAACCCTCTCATGCAGAACTTAAACGGCTTGGCTGTGATTTCCCCGAGGGCTTCCTGGAGGTGGTGGCTGGCTGGGAAGCCTCATACCTTCTCCCCTAGCACCCGCAGGTGGTAGATGACCACACGGCCAAAAAAGTCAGTGGTGTCCTCGAATGTCACCTTCAGCCGGTCCACCTCAGCGGCGGGCACAGGGAAAATGTGAGCATGAAGCAGTCAAGGGCAATGCACAGCCACCCAGTTTCCCGCCCAGCTGCCCCCGGCCCGTCCAGACGTGGGTTAGAGCCCCAGCTCAGACACCACCAGCCCCAAGAGGTGGAGGAAGAAGAGGAGGCCCAGAGACGCCACTGTTCAAGGGCATGGGCAAGGACTCCCACCGGGGCCCTGGGCTTTCAGAGGCCGAGGCCAAGGCAGGATATTTGGAGGGAGTTGTTGTCCTCGGGGTAGAAATCCACAACCTTATGCAGCGCCTCGGTCCCCTGTGAAGCTGCAGCGGAGAAAGGGGCAGTCAGTGAGGCTGGAAGACCCTCTCCGGCACCCACCTCCAGCCCCTCATGCCCTACCGGCACCTTCCAGGTGGCCACAGCGACTCGAGAAGCCCCCTTGGAACTGGATTTGTAGCTGGGAGACACGGACGCGCTGCGGGAACTCAAGCATTACCCACTGGGCGGGGCCCTGGAAGCAGAGGGGGAAACCGAGGCTGGCGGTCAAGTCAGGCTCAGAGCCTGCCAGAGCCAGACCCTCTCTCTCGACGAAGCAGGCCGCAGGGGAGGGATTCACCCCGACGCTCCTGAAGCACCCTGGACCCCGCATCTCACGCAGGCTGGGAGTGGAAGGTCCAAGACCCTCACCTGGTCCGAATTCCAGCAGGTCTCCTCATCCTGGTCGAACAGGTGCTTTTTCCCAAATTGCCGAGTGTTGCGATTGAGCACCGAACTCACCCTGGTGGCAAGAAGGGAAAAGGGGAGCTGAGCCCGGCCTCGGAGGGGCCGTCGCCCACCGGGTCTGCGCTCCCTAGCCCCCATCCCCGTCCACCTGGGCGCTCGACCAGCTGTCGCTGGGCCTCCTGCTCACCTGCTCACAGTCTCCGCACAAACCAAAGAGTGGGTCATCTCGGCTCTCCACGCCGCATGGGGCTCGAATCCCGGGTCCGCCGCCTCGGCCCCGCCTCTGTCCCTGCGCGCCCCGACCCGCAATCGGGGACGAGAAGCCACTCTCGTCCCGCTCCTGCCCTAAATGTCGCCCTTATCACTCCTCTGCCAGGAAAACGGGGGCTCAAGGAAGCTGCAGGTGCCCGGGGGGCGAGAGGAGAAGGCTTCCTGTAGGCCACGGGGTGACCGCCCGGCCCTCCGAGTCTTGGAAATCCAGCGAGGGAAACGGCAGGAACCCGGGGCCAAGTGGGCGCGGCGCAGGCGCAGTGGGACGCGCGGTCACGCCCAGCTGCCGCTCCCGGGGGCGGGACCCACTGTGGCCCCGCCCCCAGGGCCTGCCTCTTAAAGGGACCAAGTGCAAGGATCAGCTTAACGGCGAGGTGGGCACCGAAAGCGATTGAGCACCAAGGGCGTGCGGGGTTCTGTCTCTTGGTGCCCTTGGGTACAGAGCACCGGTTTTGGAGTCCGAGAGACTTTCTAAAAAAAAGTTCACCAAATCCATTTCCTGGTCGTTAAAACAGCCGAAGAACTTCTGCACTCTCTGCCTTACAAAGGCCAAAGGAACAACTGAGAAAGGGGGAGCGAGTCCTCCCGGGGACACAGAAGGGCTGGCCTCCTTTTCTGTCTTCCCTTTTCTGGGACATCAAGAAAGGGCATGTGAGATGGGTTTTGAAGGATGAACAGGAGTTAGCCAAGCCAGGTAACAAAAGGCCTGAAATACCAAGCAAAAGATTTGGTTTATTGATACTCTGAACACCTCCTGCCACCCGCTGTACTCAGTCCAGTAGGGTGAAGCTGGGGACAGTGAAAGGCTTCACCTTCAGCCCCTGTGCCCGAGGAGCCCCCCACTCTGGGGAAGGCCAAGCAGAACAGACACATTCCCAGGCCCGTGGGGTCAGGGTTGGATGAGATGGGGCTGGGGAGCAGGGCTCTGCCTGGAAAGAAGGCTTCCTGGAAGAGGGGTTCTTGCATCTGCACCTTAGGGGGTTCCCCAGGGTCAGATAGTCGGGGGCATGGGGTGTCCCAGGCAGGAAGGAGAGTCCAAGCAAAGACCGCTTGGGTGGAAGACCATGAATTTAAAAAAAATATGTGGAATCAGATCCTGCTGGACCCCAAGGAGCCATGGAAGTTGTGTGAGAAAGGGTGGGGACACCCACAGTTGTGCATGAACGGGGTGCTTCAAGACAGAGTAGCTGCTGGCCGGAGCTGGCAGTTCCTGGCCCCAGCTGAATGGTCAGGAGTCCAGCTCCTTCCTTCAATGACTGGGGCAACTTCCCCAAGTCACCCCAGGATGGGGGGGCAAGCTGGCCAGGAAACTGGGTCAGCAGAGGTGGGGGGTCCACCCCATGCAGCCCCTGCCTGCCAGGCTCCCTGCCTCCAAGCATGAGCTGGTGTCATCCAGCTCTGCAAACCGCCCCTGCCCCCACCCCTCTGAGAGGCAGCCAGGAAGGCCTAGGTCTGGCTAAAATCCTGGCTTGGCCAGCCTCTGGCTGTGCAACCTCAGACTAGCATCTTGACCTCTCTGAGCCTCGGTTTCCCCAGCTGTGAAATGAAGGAGGGGGCTTTCTCATTGCAGCACGGTTGGAGGATTCAGTGGCTTTTCAGGTTAACACAAAATAATAGTGGCTGACAGTTGCCAAAAGCCCTCTCTGTGTCTGACCCCAAGCCAAATTTTATTTCCATCCACTGGCTTGCTAAACCTGCCATCGCCTGTCCCATCATCCCCTGGCTGAGGACATAGGGCACGACAACCTGGCCTGATCCCCCGGGAAGGTTATGCACCACCGCCACCCCCAGCCCTCCTGCCACACCCAACCTTGGCAAGGGGCCGCCTTGCCCACTGGAATGGGGCCAGCTCTGTGCCCCCGCCCTCCTCCTCACCCCACCGGTATGAAAGAATCTCCTGTTTCTCCAGGGAATTAGCAGCGGCTCCAGGCTCCCAGCAAGGCTGCCAAAAGCACTCCATTCATTTCCCTGGGAGGTGGAGAGGCCAAGCACACCCTCCCTTCCCCCACCCCAGGGACCAGGCAAGGGAACTCCAGCAGGGCCAGGACTGGCTCCTTTGGTTGGCTGGGGGAAACTGAGGCACAGAGACATGAAATCACTTGGCCAAGGTCACTCAGGGCAACTGGATGTCCCTCAAATGAGCTGAGTTCTGCATTTTTCAAGGGAGGAAACTGAGGCTCAGAGAGGGACAGGACTGACTGATGTCACCGGCAAGTCTGGGGCAGTGGGGACGCTGTGTCAGCTGCTTCACCACGCTGAAAATGGGTCCCACCACCCCAGAATCTGTCATCCAGGACAGGGCAAGGAAAGGCCCCTGGGGTAGCTCCGAGGCTCAGCTTCCCCTTTGGGGAATGGGTGCAGTGGGTGCCCTGGTGCCAGTCTGACGAGCCTACAGGAGGCCCCAGGGCAGCAGTGGGGGTGGGGGGTGCTGGGTCACACAGGCCAGGAGCCCCGTGAGTGGACAGGGCTGGGGTCTGCCCTGGTCTGGCGGGGCCCGGCGCAGAGGAGAGTGGCACTGACTCGGTGCCAGCTGGGGCTGTCGGCTGGCTGGGTTCGAGCCCAGCTGTGCTGTGTGAGTGCAGCGGACAGGGGCTGTGAGGCACACCAGAGGGTGTGAGCAGGTGGGAGCACCTGTGACTGCGCGCGTGTGATGGGGGCCAGGCTGGGTGTGCTGTGAGCTGTAGTCAAGGCTTGAGTGTGCTTGGGTGTGAAGCAGTGTGCATGGCTGGGTGTGAAGTGGCGTCCACGGCTGGGTGAGATACTGCTGTATGGCTGGGTGTGAAAGGGTGTGCAGGTGGGTGTCAGTGGCCGTGCCTGGGCCATTGGGCCAGGTCTGCCTGTGCACCCTTGTTGCTGGGTGCCAGGGGATCCTGACTCTGCCCTCATTTCCTGGAGGTGTGTTTGTGTCCCCAGCGGGTGTGAGGAGGCCATGCTGCAGGTGGTGTGAGCAGGCGTATGTGAGTGTGAAGGCTCCCAGGGGTGGCTCGGCTGGGAGTCTAGTTGTGCAAGAAATGTAATGCATGTGTGGCCAGGGTGTGATAGATGATATGGTGTGGGGCGGGTGTGAAGTGTCTAGGGGCCACCTGTTGCCTTTGGGGTGCTCAGAGGCATTTGGGGGGACCCCGTCCACCCCAAGCCCTGGCATTCCCTGGGGGTCCAGACCCTGCTCTGGTCACCGGCCCTCCCCTTCCCACTTAGCCCTTGGCTGGGACCCAAAGTAGGGGTGGGGAGCAGAGAAGGGACCGAGGGCTGGAGGGGCCTGGCCAGTCCCCACACATCCTATAAATAGCCCTTTGAGCCCGGCAGATTCCCAGGCGGGCCCCCTCTATTGAAGGCCCTGGCAACAGCCAGCCCGGGCCCCCCGCCAGCCCCTCGGAGCTCAGCCCTGGTGCCGGCCCTAAGGGGAGGGGGCCAGGGGTTCAGCCGGTTCTGCAGCTCCTGACCTGGGCTCCCATCCACCCCCACTTGGGCTGTGCAACCTCAGGTCAATGATGCCCACAGCCTCAGTTTCCCCAGCTGGAAAATGGGTGGCATCACAAGAGCAGCCCCACCACCACCACCATCCCATCTCTTTATTTTGCATTTCATCCTCCCAGCCGCCGTGTGAGGTGAGGACTGTTAATTATCTGCATTTTAGGCAGGGAAACTGAGGCATGGAGAGATAGGACGGCTCACCCAGAGGCACACGGGACTTGGGGGGCCTGAGAGGCATGCACAGACTCATGGGGTGGCCTCACATGGGGTGCTACACATTTCCTCCCTCCATCCTTCCTTCATTCCCACCACATTGGCTGTCCCGGTCTGTGACCCCCCGCCCCCCAGCAGCCTGAGACCCACCCTCAGAGACACACGGAAATGCACAGACTCATAGCCCCGGGGGGATTGGGAGGCTCACCCAAATCCCCAGCCTAGTCTCTGGACTGAGCAGCAGAGACCTTGGGACGGAGGGGGCCAGGAGCCCAGGGCCCGCGTTGGCTGACCCCTCTCGGCTTTTCTTATTTGCGTGCTTTTTTTTTCCTGTGGCAAAATACACGCAGCATAAAGTACCATTTTGACCTTTTTTTAAATGGACAATTCAGGGGCAGTTGGTACCCTCCCCCCATGTTGTACAAGTACCACCTCTATCTAGTTCCAGAATTTTCTCATCACTCCCCAAAGAAATCCCGCCCCTGTTCTGCCTGGCACCCCCTGGGCTGCTTTCTGTCCCTGTGGGTTTGTCTGATCTGGGCATTTCTCAGGCGTGGAACCCGACAGCATGTGGCCTTTTGTGCATGGCTCCTCTCTCAGCCTCACATCTTCCAGTTCCATCCTTGGTGTCACGTGAATGAGAACTTCATTCCTTTTTAGGGCCGAATAATACTTCGCAGGGAGGCTCTTGTTTGCCAAGCTCGGGCTCTCCCCGCAAGGACGCACGCACGGCGCAGCCCAAAGCAACACTATTTCTGCGCCAGTAACATGCACAGGTGCTTCCAGGGCTACCGGATGAATGAAGGAACGAATGAATGAACAAACGAACGAATGCACGCTGCGTTCTGGCTGTGGCTGGTGAAGCCGCTGGGGCTGCGCGCCGCCCGAGCCCCGCGCGTTTCTAGCAGCCTCGACCTCAGCGTCGGTCCCAGCCGCCGCGCCAGCCACAGCTGGCACTTGTGGCCCCAGCTCCTCGGAGCGCGGGCCCTGGAGCCTCAGGCAGGCCGGGGTTCGAGTCCCAGCTCTGCCGCTCCCCTCCGCGTGACCTGGAGAAGCCCCGCGGCCCCGCGGGGCTCAGTTTCCCCACCTGTGAAATGGGGTTGGCCCGTCGCACCCCGGGTCCCGCCGGGGCCGGTCACGGCGGCTCCTGGCGCGCAGTGGATGGGGACCCATCAGGCGCCGTCCCCGCCGGATGCGCTTAGTGGCCCAGGCGGGAGGGGGGGGCTGAAGTGGGGGGGGCGTCGGTCGCGCAGCCGGAGGCCCGGGGCTGGCGGGGCGCATGCGCAGAGCAGCCCCGCGGCCCCTTTATAAGCGGCCGAGGCGGCGCTGGGGCGAGCGGAGCGCGGGGTGCGGGGCGGGACCCGCGCGGCGCGAACCGAGCCCGAGCGTCCTTTGTGCCCCGCGGCCGCCCCGGGATGCGGTCGAGCTAGGAGCCAGGTGGGGCGCCCGGCGCGGGGAGGGGCCTGGGATCGGAGCGAAAGCCCCAGAATGGGGAGGGGAGCCCCGGGGTCGGGAAGGGGCGCGAGTCGGAGGGGCTTGGGGACCTCGGGGGACAGGGATTTGGGGAAAGGGGGCGGGCGGATGCCGAGACGGGCCCAGGCTGGGGAACGATTCGGGTTGGGGTGGCGTCTCAGGATTGGGAGGGTCCTGGGAACGAGGGTTGGGGGAGGGGCGCCCGAGTTTGGAGAGAAGAGGCGGACACCCCGATGCTGGATGGGGGATACTGGAAGAGAGCACCCCCATGTCTGAGCCCAGACGCCCCAAGATTTTAAGTGGGGATTCCCAATTTGCCGGTGGTGAATGGAGGATGGGGCAGGGCTGCGGAGAGGAGGGGCCCCCGAACCAACCTGAGGACAGTGGCAGGGGTCTGCGCTGAGGCTGGACGGAAGACCCCTCGGCAAGGGGCAGGGCACTCCGCGGTCTCCCAGCCCTTTGGGGCTAACTCCTGTGGCCCCATATTGACACAGGGAAGAGGCTCCTGGGCCCCCATCCTGAGGATTCCCAGTTCTCCCATCAGACCTGGACTTGGGGTGTTGTCCCTTCCCTCCAGGAGCACACTGGGTCTTCCAGCCGAATACAGGGAGAAGGACCCCGGAGCCCCCGGTTCTGGATCCCCGAGACCCATGGGTGCCACTCAGCACCCCAAAAGGGGCGGCCCCCAGCACCTCCTTATCTGCCCAGACCCTTGCCTCCCTCCTCAGTCCCGTCTGCCCATATATACATGGGAGGTGGTGGCAGGTGTTGGCTCGGTTCGGGGAGGGGGGGACTAGGACCCTAAGGCCAGCCTGGGCGGGAGTGACCCCCAGCCCCCTACCCCCGGTGCCCAGGGCTTTGTTCCCCTGGTAGCATCGCAGGGAGCCAGCCAGGCCGGGCGAGGGCTGGCACCGGGGCGTGGGGGGCGGGGAGGCGGCGGGGAGGTGCGGGACCCACTGGTCCGAGGACAGCCCCAAATTGAAGGTGTCCCCCAGGAGCTGGGGGCTTTGTGTGTGCGTTGGCCAGGGGGAGGGGTGGGGGCGGAGGGGGATCCTGGGCCCTCTGTGAGCAGAGGGGACTGCAGCGGTGTCTTTGTCAGGAAACTTGTACCGGGGGCCCCCGTCACCAGGTAGCGAGACGAATTGTACCCGCCGGTCACCGAGGCCACATGTGCCCAGCTCGGACGGTGCCGGGGGCGGGCGTTGTGGTGTGTGAGTGCGAGGGTGTGTACACAGCTATGGCTGTGTGTGGTTCACCCCGGGGCCTCGCTTGGGAGGGGGCTGTGGGTGTGCGTCTTTGTGCAGAAGCCTAGCCGGCAGCCCTGCAGACCCCCGTATTGTCTCTCGCTCTTTGTTGGTGTCCGCTTGCACGGTGGCTGTGTGTCCCCCAGGGTCTGGGCCTGGGGTGTGTGGCTGCGCGTGTGTTTCCGAGTGTGCAGCAAGATTCCCCCCATGTGGTGGGCAGTGCATGGACACTGGGTGCGGGGTGGGGTGCGGCCTGAGTGTGCGCTTGGGGGACTGAGGGGGGACAGAGGCGCCGGTCAGGGGGTGGCGGCCCCCCAAGGGGCAGCCTCGGACAAGCCTCTAAGCTGCCTTCCTTTCTCCTCCGGGGAGTTCCACATTCACACTCGTGCACACGCGCATACACACACACACATGGACGCAGCCCCGTGCCGGGGACCCGCGCAGGAGGGGTACAGAGATCTGCACACCCCAGGGGCGCGCTGGGGTCCCTGGACACAGCACCCCAGGCACACCCCGGTCAGGAGCCACCCAAGCGCGCAGGGGCAGACTCACCTGGCCGGGCACATTGAGACCGGAGGTGGGTGCAAGGGAGAGGGAGACACATGCGCGTGCACACACACACACACACACACCATCCCAGCCTGCCCCTCTCCCAGCGCCCCGCAGGCCCCTGCTTGCATATGCATGTGGCCCATGCATTATTCATGAGGGAACGAGCCCCAGACAGCTGTGTAAACGCTCACCTCTGGCCGCCCTGGGGAGGAGGGAGCGAGTGGTGGGGTGAAGGTGACAGAGGGAGCCCTGGGGGGCTGGGGGCGGGGAGGGGGCGCGCCGGCTGCGTGTCGGGTCAGCTTGGCGTGTGTAAGCACACGAGATTCGGGGCAAGACCTTTCCTAGGACTCTTTCATTTCTCTCTCGTGATCATTCCATGAGGTTCATGCCAGATGACCCCCCGTTTTGCAGATGGGGAAACCGAGGCACAGGGAGATGGAGCGCCTTGTCCAAGGTCACCGGAGTGTAAGGAGCAGAGGCGAGCTCTGAATCCAGGTCATCTGGGGGCAGAGTCTGAATCTCAGTCACACGGAGTGTGCGTGCGTGTGTGCATGTGTGTGAATTCTCTGACGTCACTGCCTCTAGGGCTCTCTGGGGTGGGTACAGCCCCAACTAGGGAACCGCCACTTGCTCAGGGTCCCGAGGTGGAGGTGGCTGAGGTTCACAAGTTCGTAGTTGGGGGGTACTGCCCTATGCCTGGCCTCTGGCACTGCCCTGCTGCCTGAGGCAAACTGCTGACCCTCTCTGGGCACAGGGGCTCTGCATAAACATGCAGGAGGACGAGGCCAGCGGGCAGCGCCTCGGCGGTGCAGCCAGAGAATTCAGCACCACGGACAGGTCCCCACCCACCTCCGACCTGGGGCCTCTGAGAACTGGGAAAGGGCCCTGGGCAGTGGGGGGCAGCTGTCCCCCCACAACACCCCATTCTAAGACTCCATGCCCTCCCCTCCCCAGGGCTGCTGTTTTACTGGGGTGGGGGAGCCAGGGCTGAGCTGACAGAGGTCCTCTTTTCCCATCTGTACGTATCTCCTGAGCCAGAGCTGGGGAGTGGGGGGCTGGCTGTGTGAGGGGCAGGAAGGGGATCCCCACCTCCCCAGGACTTCCAGAATGTGAGCTTGGGAGGGCACAGCTGTTTCCTGCAAGCTGGTGCACTCACAGTAGGTGCTTAATAAGTGTCCACCTCCCGCTCGCGAGCCGCCACTGACCTCTGTCGAGGGCGGGGTTTCCCTGTGAGGTCAGGGCAGCCAGAAGTCGGGGGGCGCAGGGCTGAGCTGGGGCACGGCCCCCTCTCCCGGCTGGGACTTGGCAGCTCCTCAGACCTTCTGGAAACCAAGAATAGAATCTTGGCGACAACCAAACCCTGGAATTGGAGCTGAGAATCATGTCAGTCAGCAGGCAGGGCTGGCTCAGCGGCCCACGGGGTGCCAGGGCCTGGGACCCTGCTGCCACACCTCGGGAGCCCCCGGGCCGAGAGAAGAGGCCGAGCGGAGAAGTGGATTCCCTAATTTAGGCTCCTTAAGGGCAATAATAAGGAAACTCCTAACAGTAGCCGGATTTACTCGCTCGCGCTGGGCCATTTTAAGCATTTCAAATGTATCGTCTCATCCTTCCTTCCAGCCACCTTATACCCCACTTTGGCTCTTGAGGAAACTGAGGCACAGAAAGGGTTAGCTCCTTACCCAGCATCACACAGCAAAGGAGAGGCAGCGAGACGCCCCCAGGTCTGATTCTCTCGGTGCCTTGGCCCACGAGGCTGCACTGCTTCAGTTCTAAAGTTCAAAACCCAGCGGGCCCAGCCCTTAGTGGCTTGCCCTGTGACCCGGGGTGACACACCAGTCACGCGGAGCAGCGGCAGGGGCGTGTGTGGCCCACCCCTCCCTCTGGGTTTCGTTCCAGGTCCAGGATGGGGGCCCCGTCTGTCTGCACCGCAAGCCTCCTGATGTTCCAGATGCTTCTGCTCGGGGCTGGGGAGCAGGGTGAGTCGGCCTCCGGGGAAGGGCTGAGGCCTGGGCAGGCGTTTTAACACCAGAGCCTTCTCCTGCCGCTTCCCTGCCTCGGCTCAGAGAACAAAATGAGAATAGATGAAAAAGGTCTTTGAACAGTCAAAAATGAACAAGACACCTGAGGTGTTATTTTTAGTTGCTGCCAACGGAGGCTGGAGGTTCCCACCTCCTGCAGTTTTGCTGAAGATGCTGGAGAGAGGAGGCGAGGGAGAGAGGGGCGAGATGAGAATAGCACAGAGATTGACTAGCAATGTCTGTCCCAGGCAGGCAGAAGAAGTGAAGGTCTGTGAGCCTCTCCCTGGCATCTGCCTGGGTGGGAGCCCTTACTGATGTGCTGTGTGGCCTCTGGCAAGTTCCATTGCCTCTCTGAGCCTCAGTTTCCTCGACCCATCAAAAAGAGAGTGCTCAGTCCCTGCCTCTGAGATTGAAAAAGCTGGTGGCTCTCAAGGGCCTGGAGAGGAACCCACAGACACCACAACTTAACTCTGGGGGACAACGGTACTCCAGGAGGGAACGTGACATGCCCCCAGGCTCACAGAGAGTTAATGGCATGGGACTCAGATGCATGTTTGTACCCGTTTAAAAAAAGGGGTGTATGGCTCTGGGCTTTGAGCAGCGGCAGGACTATGAGCAGATACAACCCCAGCTGGCCCCTTTCCCCTGGGGACAGCTGCTGTCCCTGCCCTGTCTCTGCTCTGTGAAGTGGGTGAACCAGGCACCCCTGCTGCCCTTAGCTCTGAGCCTCTCGCCTCCCCCGCCCCAGGCGCCCAGGACGTCGCCGAGAAGGGGCTGCACATACAGAAGCCGGGCTCGGGGCCTGTGCGGGCCGCGCTGGCTGAGCTGGTGGCCCTGCCCTGCCTCTTCGCCCTGCGCCCGCGGCCGGGGGCCCCCCGCGATGCCCCGCGGATCAAGTGGACCAAGGTGCGGACAGCGTCGGGCCAGCGCCAGGATGCGCCCGTCCTCGTGGCGAAGGACAACGTGGTGCGGGTGGCCAAGGGCTGGCAGGGACGCGTGTCGCTGCCTGCCTACCCCCGGCGCCGGGCCAACGCCACACTGCTGCTGGGGCCGCTGAGGGCCAGTGACGCCGGACTGTTCCGCTGCCAGGTGGTCAGCGCCATGGAGGACGCGCAGGGCTTGGTGCCCCTGGAAGTGACCGGTGAGTCGGGGGCGGCTGCGGGAGGGACTGAGCCCGAGACCCGCGGCCTGGCCCGCCATCCCCTTCCCAGGCTTGAGTTCTGATGGGTGGCAGGACGTGGCCGGACGCGTCGCCTTTGGCCCGAAGCCTAGCAAGGATCCCACAACTTTGTTTTCAGCCCACTTTAGCACTAACTGACTTTACAGAAAGCAAAGGATATTTAAAAGGGGAATATAAAATTTCCCTTTAAAATAAATGCAATTAAGCTTCCAGAAGGTGACGTTATTTCCAAAAAGTAAGTCGATTAAAAATATATATTAAGTAAATAACAGTCCTCTAATACCTGTTTAACCAATTCCTTATATGAAAATTCTCTCTTTCAAAATCTCTGTTTTCCTAACCGATTAAGGTGGACAAAGCCGAAAAGAAAAATGAAACGATTAAACCAAAGTCTAGAATAGCATCCGCCTTGCACGCAGTAGATGCTCAATAAATATTTGACCAGCGACTCAGTGGATGAATTTTCGTGTGGCAACATTCGGTGGCCTCCTGCTAGGAAGCTGGATTTCTCTTAATCTGCTTTGGGGTTTTCAGCAAGACCCTGTTCCACAGCTCGGAGTCGACTCCTGCCGGGAACTGGGGCAGTGAGATCGAAATGCTGTCTCCCTGCATACTTTGTGGGGTCCATCATCATCTCCTTTCAATGGCCTCACTTCTCAAAACCAATAAACTCCAAAATAAACAAACAAAAAAACAGATTAGTGGAGAAGGAGGTGAATCCCACTTCTGAGTTAGTTTAATTCATTCATTCAGCATGACATGTTTTGGGTGTCCACCACGTGCCAGCCCACTCACCCCCACCCCCCGGGAACTCTCCATCTGATACGATGGCGCAGAATTTTAATTCCTTCTACTTGCTCCCACGTTTCTTTTATCTCCATATTAGAAACTGAATCACGGTGAACCTGTTATTGATGCCTAACATCAGACTTACATGTCGCCTCCTCCAGGAAGCCTTCCATGACTCCATCCCCATGCTGGACAAGAAACCCCATACGGCCTCCCTTTGCTGCCTGTGCTTAATTCCTAAATGGCAGACTCTTCCCACTCTTCTCTACGCCTCTTGTCACCTCCAGGGACTGACCCTGCACACTAGGAGTCACATCTTCCTAGATTTGAATTCTGGCTCTGCCCATGGTGTGACCCTGGATGCATATGTCCCACAGTCTCTCTGCACCCCCTGGAAAACGGGAGTGCTAAGACTTCAATGAGATGCTGCTTATAAATGCTTTGTACAAAGTAGATGCTCGCCCAGGTTTGGCCTGCTGGGGTCCTTAGGGTCAGTTTCCTGGTCTGTAAACGGGGTGGGGGGCACATGAGTCTCGCGCTCCCAGTGGACGTGGTGCCCCGCTCACAACAGGCCAGCAGGACTCTTATTTGCAGACTGAGGTGGGAGATTGTTACTGACAGTGCTGGTGTGAGCTCAGGCCCCGGTCCCGGATGCCCCCCGCAGGTGTCGTGTTCCACTACCGGGCGGCCCGGGACCGCTACGCACTGACCTTCACCCAGGCCCAGGAGGCCTGCCGCCTGGGTTCTGCCACCATCGCCGCCCCCCGGCACCTGCAGGCGGCCTTCGAGGATGGCTTTGACAACTGCGACGCCGGCTGGCTCTCCGACCGCACGGTTAGGTGTGTGGGGGGCGCACCAACCGGGGAGGTGGAGGCTAGCCCCTGGGGAAAGGGAGGGCCGGCAGGAGCACACGTCCGAGAGGGATCCATTCTTGTCTTGTCAGGTATCCCATCACCCAGTCGCGTCCTGGTTGCTATGGTGACCGTAGCAGCCTCCCAGGGGTGCGGAGCTATGGACAGCGGGACCCTCGCGAACTATACGATGTCTACTGCTTTGCCCGTGAGCTGCAGGGTGAGTAGGGAGC
>PVIY010029743.1:0-31717 GCA_004026745.1 Myrmecophaga tridactyla | reverse complement strand
TCAACCAAACTCACATTCATCTTCATTCCCATTTGATTTTTTTTTTTGCATGGGCAGGCACTGGGAATTGAACCTGGATCTCCGGCATGGCTGGCGAGAACTCTGTCAGTGAGCCACTGTGGCCCACCCCCCATTTGATTTTGACAGAAGCTCTTTGGTAACTCAATTACTATACCCAACCAAACTTATAATAATCCATCGAAAACTACTCACACCCCACCTCTCCTCTATAACAAATGCTTTAGATGAAAACCAAAACAATAAATTACTAATTTATAATAAATGGTGGCATTTTGGGCATGTTGTCTGTCACAAGTGAAGGATATGTTTTTCCAAGTGGTTATCTTCAAAGGAGACCCTCTTGTGTAGCAGTCAAGATAACCTGATAAAACTCCTCCCTCTCAAAGATGAACTTTTCAAGAGCATTGCAAAAGTTTTAAAGAGAATAATACCCAGGTTTATAATAAGTCCTCAAAGCAAAACCTCAGCTACCCAGAATAGCTCAGAGCATTTTGAATTCTAGTTACCCTCTCTCCTGAGATTCAGTGCTGCAACCATTCACAACTTGAAGAGCCTCCCATATTATGAGAACCAAAATGGATTGAGCTAATTTGAAATGCAGATGTAACTTCACTCTAATTACAATTACCCCTGTAATTTTTACTGTGAAGCAGAAACCGACAAATGGAGCTTAGAAAGATCTAGGCTGTGGCTTCAACAGCAATGAAATATGTTGGCCCTAGATTGAAGTGAGATTTAGGATGCACACAAAGAAAAGAGAGAAAACACCAGGGACAAATTTGGCTGACATCACATTTTTGTTCTCCCCTTTCATCAGTATCTCGCTGCAGACCCACGAAGGCACATTCCTCACTACTGTAGGGTAAGTTGAAAAGGGAGAAAAATATATGTTAATTCTCCTGTGGAAAGGGTGTGTCTCTCAAAAGGCTAAATGAAGCTGGTGAATAGTTCTGAAGGATTCAAAGAGGCAAAAAACTAGTGTTGATTTATGAAAGATAGCACTCATTCTGGTGACAATGCCAACTCTCCTTTTTTGAGAGACAAATAAATATTTAAATGAGATACTAGAAATGCCCAATCCACACACATAACATGTCTCATATTACAAATCACTCGTAGATAATTTCTGAGCCACAAAAGATCTGTTAGAAAATAGTTTTAGGAGGCCTAGGACTTTTGAAACATAGGTCCTTCCCTTTCGGAACTCCTCTATTCAACTGGAATGCACCAAGATGGATGTATTTATTAGTAAGAATGATGGCATGCAGGGTGGGGTAAATTGCCAATAGGGGAGGACCTTATGACAAACTTTGCCTAGTAAAAGCCTGAACTAATCTTCTGAGAATCAGAAAACACACCATGAGAGCATGGGTCTTACACTTAGGTCTCCAGTGTGATATAAGTGGAGGGTCCCGACCACCTGATCAGAATAAATGGACCATGAGTAAGCACCTTTCCCAAAGACTGCGAATTTGTAGCCTGACCTCTAACCCATGAGATCAGATATTTTGGACAACTCATCCAACTTGGATGATGATAATGAGAAAAGAGATAAAGTAGAGTTACTATGGCTAAGAGATTTAAAATGCAGCTGGGATGCCATTTGGGAAGTTATTCTTATATAGGTCTCAGCCAGATATCACAAATTGCCCAGGTATATGAAACCAAAAACAATGTTTCTGAGGACATCTAGATGCCATGAACCAATTACAAGATGAAGAAATCATAATTCTCTGTAAACAACTTATGTAATCTTGTTCATTTTCTTTAAAAACCCCTGCTTGAAAGTCACAAGATGAGACACAGTTTGGGTTGCTACCTGAATCTGTGCACCTCAAGTTGCAATTCTAAGACCCCAGATAAGTACTTTTGTTGCCTTCCTGCTCAGGCTGTAATATCTCAATCAACAGTGACTGACTGAGCCAATCATATCCTCTCTCAAGACTTCTGAAAACTTGAGATGGACAGAAGGAAAGTCCATTTGTAGGCACAGCAGGAGCAGTAGAAATGTTGACAGAGAGGGGCAGATTCACAACTGGAAGGAGGGAGCACTGGAAGCCTATAAAAGCTGCTGAAGCCATTGCTGACTCTGAGTGGTGCGCCAGCCTGTGAGAAGTCTGGCTCTGAAGCAGTTACAACCTCCACTTTCCTTTCTTTCCTGGACAGTCCCACAATCAGTCCCTATTCCTTCAGATGAGTGAGCATATTTCTGTGCTTTGCAATCAGAATACTTGGTTGTAACAGAAAGCCCACTCAACCTGGTTAGTCTCAAATGCCTGAAAAATTCAGGTGTACTTGAGTAATGGTTGGATCCTGGTAGTCAGTGTGATATTACCAGGAATCACTCCCCTATTTCTTGACCTTGCCATTGTCATGGTTGGCGTCAATCTCAGATGACCTTTCTCCTTGTTGAATAAAATGGTTTGCATCAGCTCCTGCACTGAGCTCAGCACTGAGTGTGCTGTACTCACATTGGGTGCTTAGGCCTCTCCCAGACATTTCCTAGGTATACATTTGCAATTTAGATACACATCTTCATTCAACTTAAGAGCTTTTGCCTTGCCAAAGATTCCTGAGCCCTGATAACAGATTAGGAGCAGCTGAGGGATTTCTCATCCAATATAGATTGCATTATCTCTAATAATGCACTCTCACTCTCTCTCCTCCTACTCACCCCCAAACTATCATTGTGTCTGAAATTTCATCATTAGTGCTTGATTACATTTCATCAAAATATCATCTCTTCAAAAGTCCCCTTATAACATATAAACACTACTGAGTGGCAAAGTATCAAGTATTTATCAGCTAAGTCTCATCCCAAGTTATGTTTTCAAGTTGCATTCCTATTTGAAAAGGAGAGCTTATGTAACTATAAATTAGGTCAGAATCTATAATAGATTGGATAGTACTGAGTGGGGCACATCTCTGAGAAGCTAAGGGAAAGTTTCGGGACTCAGGAAACCCTAAAGGAGAGATTCAGAATAGGGATATGGGAGGTCAAAACACCTACTTTTTTTTGTAGGGTGAACATCTTTTTATCAAATTTTATTTATGTATAAATTGTGTACCAAAAAATGCCCCCATTTTGAGTATACAGTTCAATGAGTTTTGACAAATGCATACACCCTTGTAACCACAGCTCCAACAAATTGAAGAGCGTTAACTTCTCCTTGCAAATTCTTTCATGTTCATTCCCACTCAATCCTCCTTCTTCCTGCTGCAGACAACTCTGTTTTCTTTCGCTGTAGAATAATATTGCCTGTTCCAGAACTTCATATAAATGGCATCACACACTGTGTATACACATTTGTATCTGACTTCTTTTGCTTTACATAATAAAGCATTATTTTTAACTTTTGGCCAGGAGCTACCTGCACCTGGGTCTGCCTGACTGCAGCCCTTCAGCACTGCCTCAGCCCTTCTTCTACCCTCTCCTCATTAAGAAGAGGAAGATCCATAAGGGCATGTTTTAGATGTTTTCATATTGACCTAGCCCCTTCTGAGGTTTAGGAAAACATATTTTGTTTGCCCATGTATACCTTATGGAGCTAGTTTCTTCAGGGTAGATAATTTTAGAGAAATCTTATTGCTAAGATAAAGATATATTTTCTGGAAGAAAAATTAAATGTAGTACAATTCTCTGTGATGATTCAGTTTAACATCATTACTGATTCCCTATCATGTGCCAGGCATGGTGATAGGTGTGATGATATTAAGAATCAGTCTCGTTGCATGGCAGGTTGGCTAAGTTGGTAGAAATATTCAGAGGACATTATGAGAGCTGAACTCAGTCTGCCTAGTGAATTGTGTGACTCTCTTTGTTTTGAGGACAGTGATAAAGATAGCAAAAAAAGATCAGTTAGCTGTGTTGGGAAGAATTTCAGAACATATGAAACCTAAGCTGTATCTAGGAAGATGAGTAGAAGATAGAAGAGAAGGAGTGGTAGCATGGAGGTAGGCCAGGCAGAGGCAACAATATGCAAAAAAATATCTATAAAAGCGTCAGAAAATTTTTTTAATGACCAAAATGGGCAAAAAAAGATTACTGGACGTCTTGTCTAGAACCACTTAGGAGTTAACCCATTATTGTCTTTAAACTATTTTATAGCTTTGTAGGTTGTAGGTAACTAATTGCAATGCAAATGATTCTTATCCATAGACATACAAATGAATTTTTTTCCGTAGGAGGTAAAATTGATTCCTTCTTCCTTCTCCCAACCCCAGTAGAAGAATCCAGTTTTGCCTTATTAAGTAAATTCATTTCGGCATTTCTGATGGCCATATCTGTTTCTGTTCTTTAGATTTTCCTGCGAACCAGGTGTAACATCTTACTGGTTTCCGCATCAATTAATGAGTAAAATGAAATATTTGAAATACGTTCATTTTATATTAGTGTTAGAATTATGATCTTACTCTTAAAATATATCTGTAATGGGAACCCCATATTTTATGCACGATTTTCCTATAAATCAACTTCTCTAATAAAAAAAATTATCTATTAACCATTTGGAAGTCTCCTAAGATGCACAGTGGATTTATCTGACAGAGCCAGATAACTGTGCTGCTGAAAAAGTGGACCTTATGAGTTCCTTAAGTTCAGATATGTCTTTTCTTGGCCCTAAGTGACAGCTGAACTTTAACCTAGTTGAGTATTTGTCTGATTGTTTTCTTTCCCCCCCCTACTAATTTTGTGTTGCTATTATCGTTGGCTTTGGGTGTGTGTCTCTTATAGTCTGTAAATTATTCCCCATTGGTGGAAGCAAAGATTGGGAATTTGGCTTTATTTTGTGATTGATGTAAACTCTTTGATATCTGGACCAGTGAGTTTCTGCATTTCTATATTTACTCTAGACCTATGGCAAAATTTGTTCAGACTAAAACTATAAACTCTTTATGTATCTGTAAGTCCATGTGTCTGAAATTTAGAAAGGTCTTTACTTTTCATGTGAGTGTGAAATGTTTCCATGTATGACTCCAATTATATGACATTCTGGAAAAGGCAAACTATAGAGACAGTAAAAAGAACACTGGTTGTCAGGGGTTTGGAGAGAGGGGGAGGAACAAATACATGAAGCACAGTGGATTTTTAGGGCAGAGAAACTCTTCTGTGTTATACTATAATGGCATGCATATGACATTATGCATTTGTCAAAACCTGTAGAATTTCAGCACAAAGCGTGAAACTTTATGTATGGAAATTTAGAAAACTCATTTAGATGGAGGAGGGATCCCAGGAAAGACTAAAGACTGCTATAAGAGAATCTCACTGTATTACAAATGTATGAAACAACCTCTCTGAAAGGGTTGGGGGATAAGGTGCTGATCAAAGTAACTTTGGAAATGAATGGAGTCTGTAAGAATTAAGGCAAAAGGAATTGCTCATAAGCACTATACTCAAGTTGGAAAAGTAATTTCTCATGGAGGTATAAGTTAATAAATCTGATACTGGAAATTGAACAGTTGAGCAATGGGTGGCAGATAGCGGAAACCAGATTTCTCACTGTTGGAGTGGGAGGTTATAAATAAGCAAGGGGACCCGGCTAGAGTAATCCATGTTGTAATGTGTTACAGTTAGAGACATCAGTATGAATTCATGTTTGCTTAGTATAGATAGAGACGGCGATATATAGAAATATTTACATATATGTATACATGCAACTGTTAATATACATACATATATTTCATTGCTCTTCCAGCTGAAAGTGCCTAAAAAGAAGACACTCCAGTAACAACAAGCATACTTAGTGCCTAGATCTTGGTTTCTAATACCATTCTCCAGGAAAAAGGACCAGGGTCCCTTGGAGAAATAGCTCATTCCAGGACTAAGGCAGGAAATATAAAGAAAAGCCTGGAGAAATTTGAAATGCCAGAAAATAAGGAAGTGCTGAAAAAAAATCACATTGATGGGGGTATGTCAAAGGGGCACTGAAGCCAATTGAAATTGCTCCCAATGGCCAAAACTGGATCAAGTTGACTCCCAAAATAAATTAGTATTAGATTATAATCCAAAGTGTGAAATAAATATCCATGTAAAGGAAATATCCATAAGTCTTCATATTGGTATAAATAAATGATTGAATAAATTAATAAATGAAGGTGAAGAAACAAATCCCCCTTACAGAAAATTCCTAAGTAGTATGTCTCAAAACTCTCAAGGTTATCAAAAACAGGAAAACCTGAGACACTATCACAGCCAAGAGGAGCCTAAGGAGACATGACAACTAAATATAATGTGGTATCCTGGATGAGATTCTGAAGCAGAAAAAGGACATTAGGTAAAAACTAAGAAAATCTGAATAAACTATTGTGCTAGTTTGAAAGGATGTACCCTAGAAAAGCCATGTTTTAATCCTAATCCCATTTTGTAAAGGCAGCCATTTCTTCTAATCTGTATTCAGTACCATATTAGATCATCTCCATGGAGATGTGACTCAATCAAGAGCGATTGTTAAGCTGTATTAGGTGGACATGTGTCTCCTCCCATTCTGGGTGGGTCTTGATTACTTTACTGGAATCCTATAAAAGGAGATTCAGAGAGATCAGAGAACACTGCAGCACCACGAAGCAGAGAGTTCACCAGCCAGCAACCTTTGGATATGAAGAAGGAAAATTCCTCCTGGGGAGTTTCATGAAACAGGAAGCCAGGAGAGGAAGCTAGCAGATGACGCCATATTTGCCATGTGCCTTTCCAGATGGGAGAGAAACTCTGACTGTGTTCACCATGTGCTTTCTCACTTAAGAGAGAAACCCTGAACTTCATCAGCCTTCTTGAACTAAGGTATCTTTCCCTGGATGCCTTAGATTGGACATTTCTATAGACTTGTTTTTGTTGGGAATTTTCTCAGCCTTTGAACTGTAAACTAGCAACTCATTAAATTCCCCTTTTTAAAAGCCATTCCTTTTCTGGCATTTTATATTCTGGCAGCTAGCAAACTAGAACAAATTTTGGTACTGGAGAGTGGGGTGCTGCTGTGGTTTGCAGATACCAAACACATTGGAACAGCTTTTTAAATGGATAAGGGGAAGAACCTGGAGGAGTTGTGAGAAGCCTGATATAGAAGGCCTAGAATGCTTTGAAGAGACTGTTGGTAGAATTGTGGACTCTAAAGATACCTCTGACAAGGCTCTAGACAGAAATGAGGCGTGCGTTGTTGCAGGCTTGGAGGAAGATGATCCTTGTTTTAAAAAAGCAGATAATCTGGCAAAAATGACTAGTAGCTTTGGCTGGAAGATTTTAAGAGGCATGAACTTGGATATTTAGCAGAAGAGATTTCCAAATTAAATGTGGAAAGTGCAACCTGGTTTCTCCTCACAGCTTATGTTGAAATGCAACAGGAGAGAGAGAAGCTGAAAACTGAACTCTTGAGTGCAAAGAAACCAGAAATTGATGTCCTGGAAAATTCTGGGCTTCCAGGAAGGGAGACCCCAGAAAATAGTGCTCCATGTGAGGATTTGGCCAGATGTGGAACCAGACAGCCATTTCAGAGAAAGCCAGGATCGGACATGGAGTTATCCAGGAAGTATTTGTGGAAACTCTTATGTCTGATGGGCATGATCCAAGGCTACTGTGTAAAAAGCCAACAAGAGTGTTACAGGATCTGTATAAAGAGAACCACTGCTAGTCTGAGAGGGACTGAGAGGGACAGAGAAGGGACACATTGGAGGAAAAATAACTTTAGAGGCAAAACCATGGAGGCTGGGGCCTGAAGTCAAGAAGCCTCAGGCCAGGAAAGCACAGGCACTGAAGCATGTGGAAAGGGTAAGTTTGCCCTGAAGGCAGAAGATGGGCCTTCCACCTGTTTATAGTGGAAGAGTCATGCCACCTCAGACCTCGGAGAGGGTGCATACAGCACATTCCTTGGGGTTTGGGGAGAGCCTGGCTGCCACCACATGGAAGGGTTGAGCATGCGCCACGGAGATGGCAGAGAGCCCAGGTGTGGCTCCAATGCTTGGAGAGAGTGGAGCCGAGAAAAACGTGATCTCCCCAATGTCCCCCAAGGTTGCATTTGGAGAGAGGCAGGCCTCTGTGTAGGCCTTTGGAAAGGGTAGGACTGCTGCTTTCTAAAGCCCTGAAGATAAATGATTCTCAGGCTTTGAAATCTAATGGACTTTGCCCTGTAGGTTTTTGAAAATGTATGGGTCCAGTGACCCCTGTGTTCCTTCCTCCCTATGGAAATGGGTATATGCATCCTATGACTGTTCCTCCTTTGTATGTTGGCAGCAAATAATTTGTCTTGAACCAACATCCAGAGCCAGAGATAATTTTGCCTTAAAACAGACTACGTCTGTAACAAACTTTAATACGAGTTTATATTGTTTCTAACTTTGTATTTCATTTGTATTGTTACTGACATGGTTTAAGGAGTTCTGATATTGTGATGCAATTAATGTATTTTGTATATGGGGAAAAATGTCTTTTTCAGGGTCCAGAGGGTGAAATATGCTGGTTTGAAAGGATGTATGTACCCTAGAAAAGCCATGTTTTAATCCTAATCCCATTTTGTAAAGGCAGTCGTTTCTTCTAATCCCTATTCAGTACTGTATTAGATCATCTCCCTGGAGATATGACTCAGTCAAGAGTGCTTGTTAAGCTGAATTAAATGGAAACGTGTCTCCTCCCATTCTGGGTGGGTCTTGATTACTTTACTGGAATCCTATAAAAGGAGATTCAGAGAGAGCAGAGAACACTGCAGCACCACGAAGGCAGGTGTTTGCCATACGCCTTCTCACTTGAGAGAGAAACCCTGAACTTCATAGGCCTTCTTGAACCAAGGTATCTTTCCCTGGATGCCTTAGATTGGACATTTTGATAGACTTGTTTTAATTGGGACATTTCCTCAGCTTTAGAACTGTAAACTAGCAACTTATTAAATTCCCCTTTTTAAAGCCATTCCGTTTTTGGTATATTGCATTCCGGCAGCTTGCAAACTAGAACTATAGACTTTATAATAAAATGTATCAATATTGGCTCATTAATTGAAATAAATGTACTATACTAATATAAAATGTTAATATTATGGGACACGGTGTATGGAGGGGGGAAGAGGCATGTAAGAATTTTACTGTACTATCTGATCAATTTCTCTTGAAATCTAAATCTGTTATAAAAGTGGTCTATTAATGAAAAAGTTTTAAAAAGTCAATAAAATGCTTTTTGTGAGTTGAAATAGAGAGTAAGAAAGACTTTATTAATTCAATAGTTTTATAACTCTTTGCTTTCCAATTCAATAAAATTTTTTATAAGTTAATTTAATTTAAAAACATCTATCCTAAGTATATTCCTCAAATAATTGAAACAGGGACTAGAACAGATACTTGTATGCCAATTTTCATAACAAAATTATTCACATTCACTATAGGCAACAGTTTGAAACAACCCAAGTGTCTATCAACAGATAAATGAATGGATAAAAAAAAGTGGTGTATACACACATACTCTTTGAGACCAGTGGAAGAAAGGTTTATTTGGTCTGGAACTGAAATTTTCTGTAGGGCATACTCTAACTCAACCTATCTGTATAGCTCATTGAACAGTTAAAACACAGGGAACCCAGAATAATCCTGTATAGATTATTGTAATGCCTGGATACATCCTAGAGTATACTAAGCAGGTAATCAAAAAGTATTGGCAAAGTCCCCTGAGGGATGGAAGAAAGGATATGGAATTATTAAACCTTACCATCAGGGAATCCCCTGATACTGTGTCACAATTTAGGGACACCCAAATCAATAGGCCATGCCCTCGATCATGAGGCTTACTCTTGTGAAGCTTATGTAAGTAGCAGAGAAGTTTAGCTTACCTATACACATGCCTAAGAGTTACTTCTGGAGGACCTCTTTTGTTGCTCAGATGTGGCCTCACTCTCTCTAAGCCCAACTCTGCAGGTGAAATCATTGTCCCCTCCACTACATGGGACATGACATTCGGGGGTGAAAGTCTCCCTGGAGACGTGGAAGATGACTCCCAGGGATGAATCTGGCCCTGGCATCATGGATCAACAATTCCACCCTGACCAAATAGGGGAAAAGAAGTGTAACAGTAAAGTATCAGTAGTAGAGAGAGTTCAAATTGAATCGAGAGGCTACTCTGGAGGTTGCTCTTACACAAACTTCAGTTAAACCTTGCTACCCATCATAATCTGCCAACCCCCAACAAGGACCATTCCAGCCAATCCTAAAGAACACCTAGGGCAATATATAAGAGTCCACAACGGTTCCATGCACTAGGGTAATTTTCCAAAAACCTACAACCTCCAGATGGTCCCTTGTTCAGATAAGCCCTGCAACGTAGCCCAGCCTCTCCAGAACATCAGATAGTTCCTTCTCACTGTCCCATATTAGTGACAGATCTTTCCAATATGAAAAATTTAGAATGGCCATAGCCCAAACACCCCCTAAAGAGAAGGATGGAAAGATCGAAGGTGATGGTGGAGCTATACAGAGAAGATAGGATTTAACAAATGAATATGAATGCTGAATCATTAAATTGATATCCCTTTTAGTCTCCAGTATTTTAGAGCAGCTAGAAGTAAAAACCTAAAACTGTACTGTAACCCATGTCAAACTCTGAAACGTGTTCTACAACTAATTGTTGTGCTGTACTTTGAAATTTATTGCTTTCTTGTATAAATGTTATTTTTCACAAAGAAAGAAGGAAAAAGTCTATTGTGATGATAAAAAAAAATATGTAAGCCTTCTAGCCTTCCACATTTTGGAGCAGTTAGAAGGAAAAATCTGAGAGGATCGTATGGTAGCCCATGACAAACTCTGGGAGCTGTCCTATAACTACTTGTTGAACAGTGCTTTGAAAACTATTACTTTTTTATTTCTTTGCTTTGTATGTATGTTATACTATACAATAAAAAAGTGGTGTATACATACAATGGAAGACTATTCATCCATAAAAGGAAATGAAGTCTGAAACATGCTACAACATGGATGAATCTTGAAAATATTATGCTGAGTGAAAGAGGCCATATACAAAAGAACAAATATTGCATGATTCCACTTATGGGAAATATTTAGAATTGGCAAATTCATAGAGATAAAATATAGGTAGATCAAAGACTACCAGGGGCTGGGGTGAGGGGTAAATGGGGATTTCTTTCTTAATAGGTGTGGAGTTTCTGTTGGAGATGATGACGAATCCTGGGTATAGTGGTGGTGGTTGCACAACATTATGGATGTAATTAATGTCACTGAACTGTACTTTTAAAAATGACTAAAATGGCAAATTTTATGTGCTATGTCCTTGCCACAATAAAAACAATCTGATTCTTATACAACTTCCTTCCTTACTGCTCTCCCCCAAATTCAGAAACTCTTACTGAATCTCCTTGTTTTTTATGGCAATATAGTGATTTGCATTGGTTCAATAAGAATTTTTCCTCCTTTTTTTTTAAGCCAAGATGTGCCAAGTTTGAATCTGTTGTGTACCCCAGAAAAGCAAATTTCTTTAATCCTCATTCAGTATTGCTGGATGGGATCTTTTTTATTGTTTCTATGGAGACATGACCCACCCAATTGTGGGTGGTAACCTTTGATTAGATGGTTTCCACGGAGATGAGTCTCTACCCATTCAAGGTGGGATTGCTTACTGAAGCCCTTTAAGAGCAAACCATTTTGGAAAATGCTTTAGAGCCACCAGAACCAATAGAGCCCACACAGCCAGGGACCTTTGGAGATGCATAAAGAAAATGCTTCCAGGAAGCCACTGAAGAAACCTGGAGAGAAAGCTAGCAGACATTGCCATGTGCCTTTCCAGCTGAAAGAGAAACCCTGAACATCAATGGACTTCTTGAGCCAAGGTATCATTCCCTGGATGCCTTAGTTTGGATATTTTTATAGCCTTGCCTTAATTTGGACATTTTTATGGCCTTAGAACTATAAACTTGCAACATATTAAATTCCCCTTTTTAGATAGATGATAAAGATTGAGATGGTATAATCTAAGAATGCCTAGATTATGATAGTGAGAAAGGGGGAAAATTCAACTTCCCCAAGTTGAATTCTTGATATTCTCACAAGCAGTGTGGACAACCAAAGCTATAGGCTGAGCCCCCAGTCTTGGAGTTTGTTCATATGAAACTTAACCCCACATAAGATAGGTCAAGCCTACTTAAAATTAGGCCTAAGAGTCACCCCCAGGAGAACCTCTTTCGTTGCTCAGATGTGGCCTCTCTCTCCAGCCAATGCAACAAGCAAACTCACTGCCCTCCCCCTATCTACATGGGAAATGACTCCCAGGGGTGTGGACCTTCCTGGCAATGTGGGACAGAAATCCTAGAATAAGCTGAGACTCAGCATCAAGGGATTGAGAAAACGTTCTCAACCAAAAGGGTGAAATGAGACTAAGTGTCAATGGCTGAGAGATTCCAAATAGAGTCGAGAGGTTATCCTGGAGGTTATTCTTATGCATTAAGTAGATATCACCTTGTTATTCAAGATGTAATGGAGAGGCTGGAGGGAACTGCCTGAAAATGTAGAGCTGTGTTCCAGTAGCCATGTTTCTTCAAGATGATTGTATAATGATATAGCTTTCACAACTATATTTTCACAGCCATATATTCCACATATGGAATAAAAATAAATAATAGGGGGCACAAATGTTAAAATAAATTTAGTTCGAAATGCTAGTGATCAATGAAAGGGAGGGATAAGGGGTATGGTATGTATAATTTTTTTTCTGTTTTCGTTTTATTTCTTTTTCTGAATAGATGCAAATGTTCCAAGAAATGATCATGATGATGAATATGCAACTATGTGATGATATTGTGAATTACTGATTATATATGTAGAACGGAATGCTCAAAATAAGAATGTTTGCATTATTTGTATGGTGTTTTTTGGTATTTTTTTAAAAATTAAAAATTTAATTTTAAAATTCCCCTTTTTAATATCTTTTTCAGTTCTGGTATATCACATTCTGGCAGCTTACTAATATATAAGATAAGGTTGGAAAATCAAAGAGAAACTAAGACCTTACCTGGAGTGTCATGTTAGAGAAGTTTTCTCATCAAATCAGGCATGACAAGCCACTTTAAGGCACAAAGCTTGACTTTACTTGTAGGGCCAATGCCTACAAAGTTCTCCCAAGAAAACTGACTATTACCTGGCTTACAGTGTCCCACCCTTACAGATGGCCAAGTAATCCATGACCTTTAATAATTGTGAGGACCTTGAAAAGGGAGGAATTTACCCAACTTTATATGTACTGCAGGTAAAATCTGGTGGACACAGTTTCAAAGGCTTGGTTTCCTAGCCTCAGGATATTAAATAAAATATTTTAAAATCTGGGATTCCTAATAAAAGCCTTAAGCAGGATATTAAATTGGAGGCATTAGTAGTTGATTAATGTAAAGCTCTAAATATGCGAAAGAAAACTGAAGGAGGCTTGTATGGTTAAGTAACATTTTTCTTGCCCCTATGGAAATAATCAGGCCAAATGTAGGGAGTGCAACACTTTTTTGCATGCAAATACTCCTTTTTGAGATTAGTATCACCACAAGGTATTAGGGAAGGGAGGACATAATCAGGAAAATTTGTGAGTGATTTTGGAAGGGGCACACAAAAAAATTGGTGTGCTTCTAGCACGTCTTTCTCTGATTCACACACTATAACTTAGTTTATACTAATGCAAATGACTCTTTTTTAAAAATGTTTTTATTGTACACAACAAACAAACACACAAACATTCTATACATGGTTGCAATGGCTCACAATACCATCATCTAGTTGTGTATTCATCACCATGACCATTTTTTTTTGAACATTTACATCTCTCCAGCAATAGAAATAAAAAAGAAAAAACTCATACATGCCATACCCCTTACTCCTCCCTCTCATTGACCACTGGTATTTCAATCTACTCAATTTATTTTAACCTTAGTTCCCCCTATTATTTGTTTATTTTTAAATCCATATATATCTTTTACTCACCTGTCCATACCATAGATAAAAGGAGTGTTAGACACAAGGATTTCACAACCACACAGTCATATTGCAAAAGTTATATCATTATACAATCATCTTCAAGAAACATGGCTACTGGAACACAGCTCTACAGTTTCAGGTACTTCCCTCAAGCCACTCTAATATACCATAAACTAAAAAGGAATATCTTTATAATACATAAGAATAAACTCCAGGATAACCTCTAAACTCTGTTTGAAATCTCTCAGCCACTGACACTTTATTTTGTCTCTTTTCTCTCTTCCCCCTTTCGGTTGAGAAGGTTTTCTCAATCCCTTGATGCCAAGTCCTAGCTTATCCCAGGATTTCTGTCCCATGTTGCCAGGGAGGTTTACAGTCCTGAGAGTCATATCTCACCTAGAGGGGGGAGGGTAGTGAGTTCACTTGCTGTGTCATCTTAGAGAGAAAGAGGCCACATCTGAGCAGCAAAAGAGGTTCTCTGTGGATGGCAAATGACTCTTGACCACAGACATGAGAATGTATTTTGCCAATGAAACTACAATTGTTTTTCTTTCCCATTGTAAAAAAAAAAAGCTAGTTTTGCATTCATTAAGCAAATTCATGTTAATATTTCTTATTGTCTTTATGTGTCTACACTTGAGATATTCCTTTTAACTGGCTGTAATCTATTATAAATTTTCAGATTAAATAGTAAACAAAATAAACTCTTCTGTGTTCATTTTATATCAGTATGAGAGATTATTTTACCCTTTAATTTTTTTTCCTTTAAAAGTAGTATAATTTAGTATAATATAGTAAACAACTGGAGTCATGAGAGTGTTTATATACTAAGCCATGTAGCTTGAATGTCATCATGTGGATGATAAGAAATCATAAAAAAGGTTTAGTCCAGGTAGTGAGAGAGACATATTTATGTTTTAGGTGGAGTTCTGTGTCAGCCTCATGGAGAAGAACCTGAAGGGACCAAGCTGGAAGAGACCATTGTTATATCTCCAGTTGAGAAATAGGAAGAGCTTGATTTTGAGTAGTTGTGCTTGAGAGGCAGGAAGGATTTAACAAGATTTGTAATTGGCAGGACATGCAGGTAAAGAAGAGAGAAAGGCCCACTATGACCATGAGCTTTCTGTCTTCAGTGATCAGGTAGAAGGTGAAGCCATTAATTGAGATTAGAAATATAGAAGTTGTGTCTTGCAATGTGGGGAAGACCATGAGTTCCTTTTCAGACTGGCTGTGTTTGAAGTGGTTTGAGAATTATAGGTGGAGATGTCTAGTCTGAAATTGAAGGGAGAGACCAGAGACAGATATAAATTTAGGAGAAGAGGTGTTACTCAGGGAAAATTAAGTCAGTGGTCCACACCAATGTTTAAGAGACTGGTGAAGAAAAAGGAACCTGTAAAGGAAGCCAAGAAGAAACAGGGGAGAGATAGAGACAAGAGGAGCAGATTTCAATAAAAAGGGAGAGGTCAGAAGGTCAAATATTTCAGAAGGGCAAGGCAATACAAAGAATAAAGACATCTAAGCACATCCCTTGGGTTGGATGACAGTTGACTCTGGCAAGCCCAGTTTGGTCAAGTGGTTGTGACATGAGTAGCACAGAGAATTGAATTGTAAATGAGAAGTGAGGAGTTGGAGGCAGCAAGGGGTTATATCTTTGAAGAAAGTTTTAATTTTAGTGACAGGACCCAGTTAAGATGTGGTTGAAGATGTAGAGAGAGGATAATTTGTGTATGAAGGACCCAGTGGAGGTAAGAAAAAAAGAATACAGGATGCAGAAGGAAGGAAGGGTCTTGAGCAGGATGAAGGCCCCTTGTGCTCTGACCTGGAGGAAAAGAGGTGAGAAGGGACATGGATGAACACAAGATTGTTGGTGGAAAGAGGGAAACATAGAGGAAATCAGCCTCAACTTTCTTGGTGAACAGAGGCAAGTTGGTAGTAGAAAGTATAGGTGGGTATGAACTCATTAGAGACCTTATGTTTCATGAGAAGGGTTGAAGATGTCACAGTGGGGAACTGAGGGAGAATGGATTGAGAACAGATAAAGGGACCCTTGAGGCCCTACTGAGGATGTGGTTTATCTCCTCCTGGGCCAGAGATATTTTCCAACAAAGCCCACCACTCAGCAGAGGGACAGACAGTTAATTAATGGAATTAATTGGTCGAAGGTAAAGGTTTTATGTTTTGTTTTTAGCAGGTGCAGCACTTACCTTCATGGCTATAACAAACTGGAATTTAGAAGGATCCTAGAAGAGAAAGGTAAACTGGCAGCTGCAGGTACTTTGGAGTAAAGACTTGAGATCCTCATAGAGTATGAATTTGTTTCATCAAACAGTTGAAAGAGCAGTAGACAGAGAGTCAGGAGGTCAGGGGTCTAGTTCTTCTAACAATCTGTGTTGCCTTTGGAAAATCACTTCACAATCTGGATCCCTCATCTGTCTTTTAAGAGATATAATATCTTGAGTCAGATAATTCTCAAGGTTTCTTCTGGCAGAAGTTATATGTTTGAATCCAGTGAAGCCTTTTGACGTGTTGTCACTATCTGAGTCCCTCTCTACCCTCTCTCTTATTGGAAAACTACCGTACTTCTTCAACAGGTCTTGGTCTTTCCAATAAGTTCTATCTTTTCTATGCATGCATCCATCCACTCTTGCCTTTGGCCTGGCTTTCATACACAAGTAGTTGTTCTTCTCATAGATTTTGTTTATGCCTCCATTAGCCCATCATCTGCATGGGAAGAGGTGGGGCAAGTTGCCAGAGCAGTGGTGCCTCCCATAATGTGCTACTTCACTAAGCATTTCACATCTCTGCAGAGGCTGTCTTGGATTAGCCAAGTAGATGATCTCCTGCAGTGCAATCAACTTTGTTTTTAATCAGCAAACATATTAACCCCTATTGATCTCATCTGCTATTTTTCTTTCCCTCAAACATTTTTAAATTGACAAAGGTAGAATGAAGGGGGAGAAATCTAAGAAAATGAGAGGTGGATATGAGTGTGACAGGAGCAGCTTGCTTTTGTGTATATGCCAAGAGTGTGTCTCAGGTCAGAGTATGTCAATAATTTAGTTTTAAGAAAATTTGTTCTATGACCTCTTGGCTAAGGGGACTTTTGTTGCTTCACTTCTGCTTTCAGGATTCCAGGAGAATAGGATGAAGGGGTGTTCTTTGTTGGCACTCATCCTGCACACATGAGAATGAGATTTTTCTCTGCACTTGTGGATGCCATGCATATTTAGAGGTCTCCTAGCTTGTAGTTTGAGATTTATTCTCTTCCCTTCTGTGCTTCCATTAGATTATATAGTCCTTAAAAGCTGTAACTTTGTGTCCAACATAGGTGGCTTTGGGCACAGTGGGTGCTTAAGAAACTTGTTAACTGATATATTCAATGACTGACTAGAACAATTGGTATGTTCTGGGTAGGGGATGGGGCTATCCCAGTGTGCGGTTGTGTAAGATGGATTTCATGGTGAAGGAATGCTTAGTTGATAGCTAAGCATTTATGTAGCTATGCTAGCTAGCATTTATTGAGTGACTGCTCAAGGCACTCAATACCATTTTGGTTTATTTCTCTGGGTGCAGATTTTGTGGGGCATAGGTGAGTTCCTCTTGAAGGAAAACTGAGAGCATAAGCTTTTTCATCAAATCTTTTCTTTGAGAGAGCCTGGAGCTGGGTTTTGTACCACCGGTAAATGACTGCATCAGCTGGGGCTCTGTCTTGGAAGAAATGTGGCTAAGGTAGGCTGGGATGGTTGTGGGAATGTGGACCTAGATTGACTCAGGTTGTCCTTTGACTTGGCCCCAGTGGGCAAAGAGATTGCAGAGCATCTTTTCTACTTCTTTTTGGTGGTCAAGTGTATAAGCCTGTGGAGCGGGACCTTTGTGGCCAGGAAAGTCCTTTAAATTAGATGGCAGAGGCTGCAGTGCTGCAGGGTCTATTAGCAGCACCAGAGACCAACATGAATTAATGAATGTCATGACATTTGTATATCAACAAGGCCAGGTTCATCACCAGCTAGATCAAAGGGACCAAGGAACGTCACCCCAAATCCTTTCTCCAATGTCCTCAAATAATAGGAACAGCATCAGGAGAGATAGGAGCAGTGGCCATTGCTCCAAATTGCTAAGGATATTTTCTCATCTTATTGTTACCTTTGGGCATCTTGTGATCCATAAAACCATCCCATGAGCACCAAAATTATTCCAAATGGATTTAGACTTTCCTTGACATCTAGTACCCAACCATATTGAATGAATATGCCTCATGTCTTATATCAGTTAATCAGAAATATTAATAAAACCAATCAACATTTACTATCTACCCACTTCTCTCCATCTTATCACTACCAACCCAGTGCAATCTACATGATATGTCACCTGTACAATGGAAATATTCTCTCAACTAGGTTTTACCATCCACTATTGGCCTCTTGACACTGATACCTGAATGATCTTTCAAAATACATATCTGATTATATCTCTCCCATCTTGAAATCCTTCATCAATTCTCCATTGGGCAAAAGATAAAAGGCAGTTTCCTGACATGGTTTATGCGCCTCACATTCCTCTGTAGTAGGGATGGGTCCTTTCACTCTCTGTGTGAAGCTGGGTCCTTCACTCTCAGTGTGAAGGTCTGTGCTGGTTTGAAACTATTATGTACCCTTGAAAACACTTATTCTTCTAATCCAGTCTTATGGGGGGTGACCAACTGTGGATGGGACCTTTCGAATAGGTTATTTTCATGGAGATGTGACCCACCCAATTCAAGGTGGGTCTTAATCCTTTTACTGGAGTCCTCTATGAAGACAATAAAAGGTAGAAAACATAGAGGTCAGAGGGACAAAGAGAGCAGAGAGATGAAACCAAGTGAAGGAAGCAGAGAGAAGCCAGAAGGATCCACAGGAGCTAAGAGAGCCGTTTGAAACCATCCCAGGAGAGAAGGACCAGTGGACATTGCCATGTGCCCTCCCATGTGACAGAGAAGCACTGACATGATTGGCCTTTCTTGAGTGAAGGTATCCTTTTGTTGATGCCTTAATTTGGACATTTTTATGGCCTTAGAACTGTAAATTTGCAACCCAATAAATACCCTTTGTAAAAGCCAATCCATTTCTGGTATGTTGCATTTGTACAGCATTAGCAAACTGAAATAAGGTCTCAGCACAATAGCCTTCCTTTGCACTCTTATATTTGCCAAGCTGTCATCTTTCACCAGGACTTTGCACATGCTACTCCTCCTGCCTAGAAAGTTCTTCCTTCCTCTTTTTACCTAGCTAATTCCTGCTCATCTTGGCCTAATGGTTACCTCCTCAGGGAAGCTCTCTCTGATCTTTCTGACCACTTCAAATCCTTAATTATAGGCTTTCATAAGATTATGAACACTTGTGCTTGATACAGTTGCACGTTTATATTTATTTGTTTACTTTTTTAGACATCAGTGCCTGTTATTCACACAACAAATATTTATTGAGCACTTACAATATTCCAAGCCCTGCTCTGGTGCCAGAAATACTAAGTGTTCTAGTTTGCTAGCTGCTGAAATTTAATATACCAGAAATGGAATGGCTTTTAAAAAGGGAAATTTAATAAGTTTCTAGTTTACAGTTCTAAGGCTGTGAAATTGTCCAGATTAAAACAAGTCTATAGAAATGTCCAATCTAAGGCATCCAGGAAAAGATACCTTGGTTCAAGAAGGCTGATGACATTCAGCATTTCTCTCTCAGCTGGACACATGGCGAACATGGTAGCATCGGATACCTTTCTCTCCAGGCCTCTCTTGCTTCATGAAGCTCCCTGGGAGGCATTTTCCTTCTTTATCTCCAGTCCTCCATGGCTGGTGGACTCTGTGGTTCTCTTGTCCTTCTGTCATCGTTCTGCTTCTCAAAACAAGGAGACTCTCTCCAAAATGTCTCCTCCTTTATAGGATTCCAATATACTAATCAAGACCCATGTAGAATGGGTGGAGACATGTCTCCTAAACAAGTTTAATTCCCACAATTGATTGAGTCACATCTCTATGGAGATAACCTAATCAAGTTTCCAACCTATAGTACTGAATAAGGATTAGAAGAAACTGTTCCTCCCACAAGATTGAGTAGGATTAAAACATGGCTTTTCTAGGGTACATAAATCCTTTCAAACCAGCACATTAGGATAAACAAAATAGACACAGTTCTTATCCACAAGGAGCATGATTTTTAGCACACAATAGTCATCTAAGAAAATTAGTTCAATGAGATTATTCAATGATTACAATGTACTAGGCTCTCTTCTTTTCATTAATGATCTCATTTAGTCCTTTTAAAAACCTGTTTTTTCATTCTTATTTTCTCTTCCTTTGGATCTTAGGAACAGAAACTCAAGTTTCTCAAACTCCTCATTTTGCAACATATTATTGTTGCTCTGCTGGGACCCTTCTCTAGTTCATTGGTTGATTTCCTCTTTATCACTCATTCCCCACTCCGATCATCCATCTTTCCTCTCTGCAATACTTCTAATTTTTCTTCCTGTTTGAATGTGTTTCTGCAAAATGTCTTTGTATTATATATTTCTTACTCTTTCCCAAGTATACCTTTCTTAAAATCCATCCATATTGCTATGTATGCATATAATTTGCCGCTTCTAATTGCCTTGTGGTACTCCATGGAATACATTTAATACATTTTACCTTTCCAGCTTCCTACATATGAATAGTCTGCCACCAAAAAACAAATGTCTGATTTGTACAACACACGTGATTGAATATGTCTCTTTATGTATGAGGAGACAAAAGTCATAGACTAAACAAGTGGCAGAACAAAAATTTTCAGGTAGCTGAAATTTATTACCATGTAAGAAAGCCTAGAATTGCTATGAATGCCAAAAAATTGTGTAAATTTTACATATTAATTAGGGTAAATATGAAGATAAAACATTTTAATACAGGAAATGGTACCAATTGGATGTGTTTAATATGCAAAGTTCTTGAGTATTTTAACTGTGCCCAAAACTAAAAAACAAAGGATAGGAATTATTACTGAGGAGATTTGGCTCTAGTTTCTGGCTGCTCAAATAAGGCATCCATAATGCCTCTCAATTCCAATGAAGGACAGTCAACAGGGCCTAGCACTAATGGACACAGACAGCAGCATAAAAGGCATCATATCTGGCCATGGCCAAAACTAGACGGTTTATTGCCTGCTGGATGTTTGATGATTCATGCAGAGAGTTGAACCAGGTTACATCTGAGATTACCTGCAACTTTAAGGTCCTATCATTTGTTCATAGTGTGCACCACGTCCTTGTTTGGTTTTTCAGTCTGTACATTGACTCATTCATTCAACATTTACTGAGACACAGAGATCAAAGACAGTCACAGCCCTCAAAGAGCTCAACATCTAATAGGGAGAGAAACAATTAAAAAAAAAAACAGGTAAAAATGGCAAGACCTTTGCTTTAACAGTTCACTTTAGCAATACAGAGATAGGATCACTAACTCAGCCTATGAGAACAGAGAGAGTCGGGTAGGCAGACAAGGGGAAAGGCATTCCATATATTTAGAACTATAGTGCCTATGGATATAGGTGAAGGAATAAACTATTTTATTTTATTGAGAAACAAAATAAAATAAAATAATACTTTTCATGATAGCATTAAAACATCAAATATCTAGGAATAAGTCTAATGAAATATGTGCAAGACTTACACTGAAAGCTATAAATATTAAGAGGAATTAAAGAAGACATAAAGAAGTAAAAAGATAGACCATCCATAGATTGGAAGGTCCAATATTTTAAGATGTTTATTCCTCTAAATTGATCTATAATTTCAATGAAATTCCTATAAAAATTCCAGCAGACATTTCTGAAGAAATAGAGAACCTGAATCTACAATTTTTATGGAAATCTAAACAATCTAGGTGTGCCAAAATTATCTTGAGGAAGAAGAGTGTTGAAGGACTTACACTACATAATTTCAAGACTTGCCGTAAAGCCACAGTTGTATAAGGATAGACATATAAATCAATGAAATAGAGGGAAAAGTTCAGAAATAGACCCATACTTTTATAAACAACTGATGTTTTATAAGAGCACCAAGAAATGCAATGCTGAAAGGAAAATGTTTTCAAAAAATGATGCTGGAACTACAGGATATCCTTATAGACAAAAAGGAAACTCAGCCCCTGTCTGAGACAGGACACAAGAACTAACCATAAAAAATGTTTTAAATGATAAATTTGACCTCATCACAATTAAAATTTCTGCCCATCAAAAGATAACATTAAATAAAAATGACTAGACAAACCACAAACAGAAAAAGTATTTGCAGAATATATATCTGATAAATACTTGTATTAAGAGTATATTTAATAAAGGAGTAAGAAGATAAATGACTGAGTTTTTAAAGTGGGCAAAATAATATATATGAATGGCCAATATATGCATGAAAACAAGTTCAACATCATTAAATATCAGAAAAATGCAAATTAAACCCACAGCACACTCACTAGAATGGCTAAGCTTTTAAAGTATCAAGTGTTAGTAAGGCTGTGGAGCAACTGGAACTTTCATACATGCGGAAGAAGTGTCAAAAGGTACAACAACATTGGAGAACAATCTAATAAAGTGGCCCAGCAATTTCACTCCCAGTTGTTACCCAAGAAAAATTTAAAAAAGCAATGGTTCACAAAAAGACTAGTAGAAAAATATTCGTGGTAGCCTTTTTCATAATAGCCCCATACTGGAAACAACTCACATGTCCATCAACAAAAGAATAGATTTTTAAATCATGGCATATTCACATAAAAGAATATTACTCCTAAAAAATGAATTTCTCCCACACACACCATGGAAGAATCTCAAAATAATACATTCAAGAAATGCATTCTCTATGATTCCAATTATCAAATATCTAGGAATAAGTCTAATGAAATATGTGCAAGACTTTTACACTGAAAGCTATAAATAATGAAATATGTGCAGGACTTTTACACTGAAAGCTATAAATATTAAGAGGAATTAAAGAAGATATAAACTAGTAAAGAGATAGACCATGTCTAAACTATAGTGTTGGATATCTGAAAATGATTACCCCTGGAGTAGTAGATTAACTAGAAAGGAGCCCAAGAGAACTTTCTAGAGTGATAGTAATGTTCTACGTCTTGCATATAAGATTTTCAGAACCCATCACTTAAGATCTGTGCATTTTATTGTATGCTAATTGCAGCTTTAGATAAGAGGATGAGAGGAAGGAAGGGAAGAAAGGAGAGAGAGAAGGAAGGGAGTGGGAGAGACATTCAGGTGAGAGACCACATGGGCTGGTCAGAGAATCTTGAGTAATTGCTTATATCCAGAACGTTAGTCCTGGGAAAGGCTGAAAAACTATGACATTTTTTTTTCCTGTAGGGCAAGAGGAGATCTGAGTGAGTCTAAACAGGCTGAAATTATATTTGTGCCTTAGAAAGGTTACCTTGATGATAGGTGAGATTTGGAAAGTGGGGCATCTGCTGTGACCAGGGGGATGTTACAGAAGACAGTTTGAAGATTCCAGTTGGCTGCAGTGGCACATGCAATGTTATTTTTAACCTACCCAACAGGAGGGGATAGCATTTCTCTGGTTGCTAAGGAATTTTTTTTTTAACAGTTACATATTGGTTCCTAATTTTAAAAGTCTTGGGGAAAACTGGAAAACTTTATAAGCCTGTACTGCTATGTCATACTAGGACCACACACTTACCAAAGTGTGGCTTTTGTTTTTTCCTTAATTTACTTGTGTGTAGCTGTCACCATAGCGACCAAGTACAGAACAATGCCATGTAACTAATGGGAGGATTCCTGCTGGGCTAGAAATGGAGGCTAATCCAGGAAGCCCTGTTCAGGATGGCAGGAAGGTGTTATAAGAGAGGGCATCAATGGGCAACCACTGGACCAGGGCATGGTGCTAGGAAGGGTGGATGGGGAGGATGCAGGCAGAAGGTTATTGGAGAGGAACATAGGGAGGATTTTGCACATCTAATAATGACTATTGGGCAGAATCCTTTATGTCCTCAGCACTAGGCTAAAACTTAGTGTGTTTTCTTAGGCCTAGTCACCTTTTAAGTACACATTTGTCAAGTGAACATGTTGCTTTTAATGACATGTCACTGTGGCACTAAAAAACGAATCCCAAATTGCCCTCGGCCTTTGGAACCAGATCGTGGTACAGTTCGTGGAGCACCAGGGGGTAGTGTGGGGGCGGTAGCTTCCCCATAATCTCCATCAGCACCCACGTCCATTCAGTAACATGGACAAGTGACCCACAGCTTATGGCAAGTGCTAAGAAGACACAGCTTAACTCCCCACCCACCCCCATATAAAATATGATGCAACAAGATGTGTAGATCTCCGTGTCCCAGACCTGTTTCAATCCCAAAATGCTCTTTCCACCTCATCCCTGGAAAGCAATATTGATGAAGGCCGCTGGTGTTTTGTAGAGGGGAGTTTGTGATAGATGAACAGGGGTTTTCCTTTGGGCTTTAAACATGTTTGTACATTTGGAGTTTGTAGAAACCGATATTCCTTTCTCTATTGTGCTCTAAGAATAATCCTAACCTCCCACATTTTGGGTCTCATCATTTTCCCCCCTGCCCATCACACATCCTGGATGATGGTCACACACTTTACAAATTGCACTGGAAGCACATAGGTTTTGCTAGAACATCAAAAATACTGTGAGAGGAAATAAAACCCTACAATGATTTGTAATCACTTGCACTATCATTGGAACCCAGGGAAGGAGGTTGCAAGTTGCACATGCCCACTCCACCCCTTTCCCTCCTACGAATAGTTTGAAGGCAGGTAAATTGGTGTAAATTTTGTCTTGAGAGAATCTCAAACCAACTCTAATTTATTTTACAAAATAAATCATCTGAAAATCTTCCTAATGACTAATAAATCCCTGAATCCTCAGCAGCTCTTACCACCAGCTGAAATTTTTTTTGCCATCCTTGCAATCTCTTTGAGCCATCTTAGTTTGCATTGTACTCTTGGTTTCTACATGACCTAAACTTTTCAACATGCAAAGAGAAGAATTCAAGACACCTATTATTGTATCTAGATTTTTGTGGCATTGATTTTGCAAGGAGAAAAAAAGCATCTTTGTATTTCACCCCTTCCTGTGGAACTTAAAATTTTAGTGAGCCTCTCAACATCTGCATCAGAAGAATAGAGAGGGGTGGGCCTTAATTTCCTACATATTTTCCCCCAACCTGTCTCAGTACAGTGCAAGGGAGAAAGGCAATGACAACGCCCTCCAGATACACCTCTCACCCCCCAAAAATCCTCCAAAGGTTCTCAACACACTTGAAGGGTATGAGAGCTCCTCTCTAGGTCAGTGGCCTCTATGGCTGTAAGTTCATCTCACTTGAAAATTTTCTAAAGATTTTAGAAATTCTCTCCAGGGAAGGAGAATCAGAATCTTCTAGCAAGAAGGTGGGAGTGAGGCTCGATATTTACTTAGAAAATAAAAAGTCCTGTCTCTCTACCACCATATACCTTTGAGGATGACTGCTGTAGGGACTAACAGGGGGAAGAAAGTTTTTCTTTCTGTGTCCATAAAACTATGAAATCCAAGATTATGTGAAAAATGTCAACCAGGCATAGCGCCTGGTACAGGGCTGCTCTCCACAGAAATTCACGAGAGCTATGTATCCAGAGATGAAATAGAAAGAAGACTAAACTCTAACCAAGATGACCACTTCTTAGCTGTGAGCTCAGACAGATGAGATGGTTTCATCAGTGTGAAGTGAACTGGTAAATGAGAATCATCATCACCATCATCATCATCATATCATCTCTCTATAGGAAGATTGTCTCAACAATCACTTGAGAAGATGAGTGAAAATCCCTGGAGGAAGGCCTGCCCCAAAGTACCATGATATTTGAATTCGGCATATTTAAGGACAATTTCCCTCAAGACACATGTAAAAAACAAGCCGTGATTTCTTTTTTTGCCTTATTGTGTTTTCCTCTTCTTTCCAGGGTTAAAGTATGATGAATACCCTCCTCCCAAGGTGAGGAAGGGGGAAGATTTGAACCCTAGAAAGAAAAAAATTTCGGGGACCCTGCAAATTTGCTACCCCTCTAAACTGCACAGCATGGGTGTGCTGAGACAGACACGATTACTTTGGATGCTAAATTAAGTGGAGAAGAGACCTGATGGGAGTTTGGCAGATGAATAAATCAAATAAAATAAGCAATTATCCAAGTGAAATGGGTTTACAACCTTAGATATTAATGAGGCTTTTACTTTAAACTGATATGTTTAATCAAGCAAAGTTGATCCATGTTTGGAGCTGGAGGAATTATGGTGATTATGTTGGGATCATGCCAAAGAGATGCTTGACTGTGTTATCTTGTGCTAACGGAAGTAGCCAGTGGAGCAAAGGAAGCCCTGCCAGGTGGAGGGGTAAATAAACAGCCCCCAGTACTGTTGTTGAGAACCCAGGCTCTAGAATTAGATCACTGCATTTGCAACCTGGCTAGTGGAAAATATCTCTGAGATCCAGGAAAGCAGAATGAAGAGGAACTGAAAAAAGCCTTGAGAGAGAAGGAGGTGAGGTATGAAGAGACAGGAAAGCTGGCCACGAGGAAAGAGATGCCACATGGAACCATCCGACCAATATCTGTCTATCTCCTTCTATAAACCGGATGTTACTCTTGGGGTGGGGAGGGTAGTAAGGATTGCTGAGATGGAAGGCAAAGGGGATTAAAGAGCCTTATAAGTCATACCTGCTCTCTTCGGGAGAATGACCCAAACCAATAAAATACAATGTTCAAATCAAATAATAAAGCATGCTATTCATATGCATGCTCTATCTCACCTATGTAATAGAAGAAAATGTTTTTTTCTAAGCACTTCTCAACATCAAAGCTGACTTAGCTTCGATTTCTCCTGGGTGTGGCATCTTATACTAAGCACGACCAGGAGACACCAGGAAGGTGGGCAGAGGTGCTAGGATTGGAGACTTAGGAACTGTGTTTTGAGACCATGAAGCTCAACTGCCCTGGAGGGGACAGGTAGTATGTTTCAGTATGTTCTCTCCTTTTTTTTCAAAGAAGGTCTTTATAAGAGCTCTTTTAGAGATGCTTCCAAAAGGGGTGTTTTATCTTGAAAGCTTCCAGAATTCAATATATCTGAAACAGAATGGCTTTTTAAAGGGGAAATTTGTTAAGTTGCAAGTTTATAGTTCTAAAACCATGGAAATGTTCAAATTAAGGCAAGGCTATGAAAATGTTCAAGCTAAGGCATCCAGGGAAAGATACCTTGGTTCAAGAAGGCTGATGATTCAGGGTTTCTCTCTCAGCTGGAACGGCACATGGGGACATCTGCTGGCTTATCTCCAGGAATCTTCAGTGGCTTCCCTGGGCTTCTGTTCATTCTGTTGGCTCTGTCGGTTCTGGTGGCTCTAAAGCTTTTTCCAAAAAATGGTTTCCTCTTAAAGGACTCCATTAAGCAACCCCACCATGAATAGGTGGAGACACATCTCCATGGAAACCGTCTAATCAAAAGTTACCACCCACAATTGGGTGGGTCACATCTACATCAAAAAGATTCCACCCAGCAATATTGAATGAGGATTAAAGGACACGGCTTTTCTGGAGTACATAAGAGCTTTAAACCGGCACAAGGGGTGATCGGGTAATTCCTGCCTGCCTGCTGGGTGGAGAGCATTAAAAAGACTGAAAGGAGACAGAAGCTGAGGCCTAATTCTAATTGAATTGAGAGCAGGAGAGATGGCGTGAGAGTGTAAGGAGAGGAGTTATAGCAGGAGACCACTGGAATATGCGGCATCAAAAGGCCCTTCACAGATTCCGAAGAGGAATGAGTGGCTGGTGGGGGTGGGTGGCACACTCTCAACCTGCTGCCTCCAGCCCAGCTGGTCTTGGAGAATGATTCATTAGAGATTTCCATCTGGCTGATCACAAACAGTCTTTCTTTTTCATGGGCAGGCACAGGGAATCAAACCCAGGTCTTCGACATGGCAGGCACGAACTCTGCCTGCTGAGCCATCGTGGCCCGCCCATCTTTTGTTTTTTAGATGCAGTTTTATGGAGATATATTCACACACCATACACTCCATCTGAAGCATACAAACAGCAGCTCACAGTATTATCACAAAGTTTTTCATTCATCACTGGGTGTGTGTATGATCAATTTTAGAACATTTTCATTACTCCAGAAAAAGAAATAAAAAGCAAAAAGAAAACTCAAAACAGCCCATACCCCTTATCCCCCATTATTGATGTGTTAAATTTGTTACTGTTTATGAAAGAATATTAAGATACTACTGTTAACCAGTCTGTAGTTTGCAATCTTTTCCATATACCACTCTATTTTTTTTTTTTTAAGTTTTATTCACACACCAAACAATCCATCCTAAGTGTACATCAGTGGCGTTTGGTATACTCACATAAATAGTGGGGTCTTAATGGACTTTATCCAGCATCCATTTCAACCTTTCATTTCACAGATGGGGAAACTGAGACTGTGCATAGTGCAGCACCCTGCCTGTGTCTGGAAGGAATAGAGTGATGCATTTAGTTCTCAAGATAGCAGGGCAAAAATCATTAACACATGTGTCTTTTCCTGCTCCCTTCACCCAGGCAAATAAGACCATAGCTTTGCCTTTCCATGCCCTGGTCCAAGTCTCCTCCCATCTGCCCAAGACTTAGTGCTGTTTTTTTCCAAATGTCTGCATGTTCTTTGATGCTCTCCCCGTGAAGAGATGGGTTCGATGCTCCTTCCTTCCTTGAATCTGGGTGTGTGTATGACTGGTGGGACCAAGAGAATGGGGGAACGGATGCTGTATGACTTAAAAGGTGACACTTTTTCTTACTTGTTCACTGGGACAGTGGCTTCTGGAACTCTGAGGCTGCTGTGCTGTTGGAAACCGGGGCTCACGGGGAGTCCATGTATAGGTAGGTGCTCCTGTCATCAGCCCCGGGAGCAGATGCCAATGAAGTCTCTAGCAGGAACATTTTCAAAAAGTGAAGACACCTGTGGACATTTCCAGACCCACCATTGAAGTCTTCTCAGCAGAGGCCCCCAATATTGAGAATAAGTCACTCCTCGACCCCCCAGTATCTGCCTGCATTCTGGACTCACAAAATCAAGCCAGTATTAAAAACTGGTTGGCACCATGAAGTTCTGGGATGATCTGTTATGCAACAATAGTAACTGGTACAAGCCCCATGGTAACACTGCTTGGGCAGTAGCAGTATAAATTGGTTCAACAGTTTTGGAGGTGGAGGAAAGCTTTCAGCATTTTGAAGAGCTGTAGATATATTTTATGTACAAAGATGTTAATAAGCAGGAAGGGAGAAGAGAGAAGTCACTTTCTTTCCTTTATTTGCTTTACAAATTAATTGCTTTACAAATATATCTCATTTGATTGTCCTAATGACCTCGTAACAGAGGAGGATTTTACAGAAGGGGGACTGACTCTTAGAAAGATTAAATCACAATTATTCCAGGTTGCACAGGTAGAGCCCAGATTCAAAACCAGGTCTGGTAACTGCAATACTCAGGCTTTTCCCACCGTGTCAAACTGCCTACCCATTTGTGTTCATGCTGTTTTTATTTTGTCTTGTATTTATGTTTGATATTCTGTTTGACATAAAAACTACCACAAAGAATATGTAGGGTGTATCACATCTGTGAAATAGGGTACAGCTACATCAAAAATGATAAATATAGTGTCCATGAAGATACAAAGAAGGGACTCCAAAAGAGTGCTGATTGAAAAAGTAAAACAAAATTCTGGTGTAGGCCTCTAGGTATATGGAAAGACAAGCATAAATAATGGCTTTCCTGTGAAGGGTAGCTTTTGGTTAGTATTGAAGAGTTGCTTTAATCATTTACATTTTAAGTGACCTAGGATGCGTTAAAGCCCTTGACTTCAGTGTGAGCATTTTTCCTAACATTACTGCAAGGAGTAGTCAATAACCTCTTGTGGCATTAGAATAATATTATTGTTTATGAATTCACTTGAGCAAGCCAGGAGCCACAGGGGGTTAAGACTAGTGGGCTTTGAAAAATAACACAAGGAAGGTTACTTGCTATCACAAGTGCTTTATTATTTCTTCTTTGGAAAATCTGTAGAGCATACGTGTGAAATTTTATCTCTATTTAGGGTGTTGTTGCTTCCAAAGGCTCAGCTGCTCTCCTTAGCAGAGTGGTGAGGAGGGAGGGAGGAGAAAATTCATCCAGCCCTAACTGTGCTGTATTTTCTCTCTCTTCTTCTCTGCATGGCTGTGGGCTGTAGCTGATGCATGAAAACAGCCTTGTAAAAGATCCCCAATTATGGGTTTCCTTTTCCCAGGGGAAATATGAATTTTGTATTGATTTTTTAACCCCCTCATTCATTCTGGACTGAATCCCTTGAAGCACCCAGTTTCCTGTGTAGCTCTGTGACCACAGCTGCAGAGGGAAATGGAAGCGGCTGTATGGTGTGGTGAGAACAAATATAAATGCCAAAATGTTCACATACCTACTGAGAAGGCCCACCTACCTGTTGAAGTGATTTCAACTTATAATGGAATCGGTCACTAAGATAAGCCAAAACACAAAATCTTTCCCCAAAATGAACTTGGAGGAGATGGGTCCCTGGACCAGATAAGGCCAAAATGCAGAGGGGCCAGCCTTTCCAGAACATCAGCTAGTTCCATCCCCCATCCCATATTATCAACAGCCCCATCCAACATGAAAAAGTTAGAATGGCATAGCCCAAATACCCCTAAAGAGTGGAAGAAAGATCAAAGGTGATGGTGGAGTTACTCAGAGAAGGTCAGGTTTAACAAATGAGTATGAGTACTGAATCATTATACTGATATTTTTTTTTAGCCTCCAGTACCTTAGAGCAGCTAGAAGTAAAAACCTAAAATTGTGAAATTGTAACCCATACCAAACTCTGAAGTCTGTTCTACAACTAACTGTTGCAATGTACTTTGATTGTTTTTATGTATACATACGTTATTTAAAGAGAAGGAGGAGTGTGACAGAGAAGATAGGATTTAACAAATGAGTATGGTGGCTGAATCATTATATTGATATTTCTGTTGGTCCCCAGTGTCTTGGAGCAGCTAGAAGAAAAAATGAAAACTCATGGAACAGTAACCCATATCAAACTTTAAAATCTGCTCTATAACTACTTGTTAAAATGTGCTTGGAAATGTATTGCCTTTTTTTTTTTATATGTTTTCTTTTACAATTAAAAAAATGTTTAAAAAAATAACTTGGAAGAATTCTGGGGAGAAAGTGGCTGGTGGGCCTCCAGGAAGTGACTCCAGAGCTAACCCCTTTCCCTTTCATTCATATTCTGGTGGGTTACTTCCCTTCACGGGCCAGGAGGCAGGGTCAACCCAGGCATAGCATTTTCCTTCCCAGACAGTCACTTATGGCTGCCTGCCACAACCACTCAACTACAGACTTGGGGGAAGGAGAGAGCTGATGCATTCATTTTCGTATCCTCAGCATCATGCTGACGCGTAGAGTTCATTGAATGAATGGATGGATGGGCAAATGATTGAATTACTCTAAAATAAAACCTCAACCACAGAGTAACAATATATATGCTCTATGAATACCCAAGTGGGATGAGAGCACATTTTTTTCCTCATACAGCATGACTGCTAAGTTTGGGTTTGGTTTGCATATTTATTCAAGTATGGTTCTTCTCAAGGAGAGTGTGGCATACACCATATGTTTCAGGAGAGAACGCTTTCTAAACAGCCTTGTGACCTGAGCCCCTGACCTC
>PVIY010029742.1:0-31727 GCA_004026745.1 Myrmecophaga tridactyla | reverse complement strand
CGGAAGGGGAGAGAGGAGGGCAAGATGGCGGCTGGGACGTCACCGGAACAGAAAGAGGAAGAGAAGGAGAAGATGGCGACTGAGAGGTTGCCGAAGCAGAAGGGGGGAGAGGAAGGCAAGATGGCGACTGGAGCGCCGCTGGAGGGAGGGGAGGGTAGAGCGAGGGAGAGGGGGATACAAAGGGAGGGGCGGGAGTGCAGAAGGAAAAAAAGCCTGGACATAAGGAATTTCGGCCCATTTGTCGTTCTTCTGGCAAAAGTTGCGGAGGTTCGTAAGGATATTAAAATCGAAAGTCGCATCCTCAGGCCCATGAGAGAGGACCTATTGCCCATACTGACGGGTCTCAAAGGAGAAAGGACTGGCCCAGGGGGTGTCGGCGTCCCAACGCCCTGAGAGAGTCCTCAGAGCTCTTACGAGCGGGGGCTCGTCTCCCCAGGGGACGTCTCACCCTGGTTTGAGGCCCTTTCAGGTCCTGGACCTGAATCTGGGAGGGAAACGAGAAGCGGGGCGTCCCCACAGCTTTTCGAGTCCCGGTAAAAGGGTATGAGACTTGCGGGCGTCCCTATTCACCTCAGCCCTCGGAAGAGAACCTGACGTGAATTCACGATTTTCAGAGAGTAATTAACGGACAGGCTCTCTCGGAACCGTGAGACCCGGCAGCAGGGCTTAGAAGGGAAGGGACTTACCCAATCTGTGGTGGATGCAGTGGTGGGCCGAAGGATCCCTTGTCGCTGGCTATGTGGAGGAAGGAGGAGAGAGGAAGCCAGGGGTGCCTCTGGCCAGGCAGGCAGCACCTGTGCTCCTCTCCTGGGTTTTGGCACCAGAACTCACCAAACCCAAGATGGAGGGAGGTGAGTGCACATGCGGGCTTCTGCACGGGCAGCTTTTAAGGATGGAGGTCAGGTGACGTCCGGAAGGGGCAGTTCATTAGTTCTGAAAGTCAGGTTGGGAGGGGCGACACAGCTTCCGCAGCTCCAGTTGCAGTGCCCTTCCCCGTTCCCTGACCTAACAATCCCTAAAGTGCATACAGTTCCTTCATTGGCAACTCTGCACACCCTCGACTTTATAAAATGTTGCCAAATTGCTCTCCAACATGATTGTACCATGTTTACCCTCTCCCCAGGTCCTTGCCAATCTGATGGATGTAAAATGACATCTCGTTATTACATTTTCATTATTTCTAGTGATGTTAAGAATCTTTTTCATACATTTTTAGGGGATTCGGGTTTTCCCCTTGAATTGTCTGTTTAGATCCTTTGCTCATTTTTCTATTAAGTTATTTGTATTTTTCTCTTGGTTTGAAGGATTAAAAAAAGTATTCTGATTAGTAATCCTCTGTCGATTATATGCATGGCAGATATATTCTTCTGGTCTGTAGCATGTCTTATCAGTTTATTTATGACATCCTTATTAACTGAGGTTAATAAACAAATATTTAGTTAGTTAGTTTTTCCAAATGTTTCATTATAAAATTTTTCAAACATAAAAGTGGAAATATATATAGTGCTCAACCCCTAGATCTGACAACTAATGTTTGCCATATTGTCTCTCTTCGTGTGTGTGTGTGTGTGTGTGTGTGTGCTGAATCAAGTAAGTTTCAAAGATTATGACACTTCTCTCTTTAAAAAAAGGGCGTTGTTCTACATAACCACAATACCACTGTAGCACTAAGAAGATTAATACCAATTCTCTAATATCAACTAATATCCAGTCATATTTAATTTCCTCATTTGTCCCTAAAATGTCTTTTATAGATGGTCATTATGAAGTAGGATCCAATCGAGGTTCATACTTTGCATTTGTGTGTTTCTCCAGTCTTTTTTTAAATTTTAACCTTTTTATTGTATAATACAACATATATACAAAGCAAAGAAAGAAAAAAGCAGTGGTTTTAAAGCACTCTTCAACAAGCAGTTACAGGGTAGATCCCAGAGTTTGTCATGGGCTACCATACCGTCATCTCAGATTTTTCCTTCTAGCTGCTCCAGAATATAGGAGGCTAGAAAGAATAAATATCTTTTTATCATCACAATTGACTTTTCTTTTCTTTTTTGTGAAAAATAACATATATGCTACAAAGCAATGAATTCCAAAGCACAGCACAACAAATTAATTGTAGAACAGATTTCAGAGTTTGGTGTAGTTTACAATTCTACAATTTTAAGTTTTTACTTCTACCTGCTCTAAGATACTGGAAACTAAAAGAAATATAAATATAATGATTCAGCAATCATACGTGTTTGTTAAGCCCTACCTTCTCTGTATAACTCTGCCATCACCTTTGATCTTCTGTCCCTCTCTTTAGGGGTATTTGGGCTTTGGCCATTCTAACTTTTTCATGTTGGAAGGGGCTGTCAATAATGTGGGGTAGGGAGATGGAACTAGATGATGTTCTGGAGAGGCTGGGCCCTCTAGGTTTCAGGACTTATCTGGTCCAGGGACCCATCTGAAGTTGTAGGTTTCTGGAAAATGGTCCTGGAGCATGGAACCTTTGTAGAATCTTCTATATTGTCCTAGGTGTTCTTTAGGATTGGCTGGAATGGTTTTGGTTGGGATTTGACAAGTTATGATAGACAGCAATGTCTAACTGAAGCATGCATAAGAGTGATCTCCAGAGTAGCCTTTCGACTCTATTTGAACTCTCTCATCCACTGATACTTTATTAGTTACACTTCTGTTCCCCCTTTTGGTCAGGTTAGAATTGTTGATCCCACAGTGCCAGGGCCGGCCTCATCCTTGGTAATCATCTCCCATGACTCCAGGGAGACTTTCACACCTGGATAACATGTTCCATGTAGGAGGGAGGGCAATGATTTCACTTACAGAGTTTCTCTTTTGATCAAGAACATCCCTCTCATTTCCCCTCCCCCTCTTCCCCCCATGAAATTGGCTTTTTGAAGAAACTCAGTTAGTTGACTTGTAGATTGTTCACATTCTGGATTTGTCTGTTGCTTCCTCATGGTAGTGTTGAACTTGTTTCCCTATCCCCTGTATTTCCTGCAAACTCCAAGTTCAGTCTCAAGGCTTCACATACGGCAGATAAACACATCTAGCAAGAATACTTCATAGGCAATGTTTTGTGCATTAGGCATGTGATATAGGGTTGCCCTGTAATTAGCGAATTAAGGTTGTATCCACCAGATCACTCCATTGTGAAGATATATGTTCCCCTTTGCAATCTGCAAGTGATTTATGAGTTACTTTGCCTCTGCTTGGATGTCCTGTTCTCTAATAAACTTTTCCTAATGTGGTTGCAGAATGGGGATTGCTAATCATTCCTTCTACATTCATTAGCAGGCATTCATCTCAAAGAAAGGTGTTTTCTCATTCACTGAGGATGAAACACAATTCTTCTTTAAAAGGCTGGGTAAATACTCAATTTCTTTTTAATTGCCAATTTTCAGAGATAAGGGGTTAATATGTAATATTTACCTCCAGTGGAGGCAAATTAGTTTCTTTTAGGTTTCAGACTCTCCCTCTCTAGCTCTCTCTTTTTTGGGGGGAGGGGGTATTAGCAGGGATTCATGAGTTTCTATTTATTCAATGTTTTCTAATCATTTACATTTATTATTATTTTTAATGCTCAAATTATTCCATCTTTGGCATCTGGAAATACTTTTCCTTTTGACACATTCTCAATTAGCCTTTGAAAACTTCCTTGCTTACTTACACAATAAAGACAAAGCAGGCTTACCCTATATTTCTCCTGTCCCAATCTGCAATCAGGGACTCTTGACAGCTTTTAGTGGGGAATGCTATTTAGAAACCAAAATCTGAGTGCTGGGTGTACATATCGCTACTGGGGTGCCACTGATTTTATGACTACTCAATCATTGCTGATAAGAGCATAAAAAAGCTATGAAATGGATTTTTTTTTAAAGATTATGGGCTCATATTGTTATTTAGAAGTTAAATGTATCATTTCCTAGTTTTTAATTAGCATCTTTGAGGTTTTTGTTTGTATCTCTCTTCCACTGAAATTCTTAGTTTCTAATAATATTAACATTTATTTTACCTTACAGCATACATAAAATATTGTCAAAATTATAACACCAATATTATCACTAAAGATGAAAGTGCTGAATATTAAAGATTTCTTTGCTGTTCTTTTTGTCCACAGAATTTACCTCATTAATGATATACAGAGTCCTGTGACTAAAGATAATTTATAATAATTCTTTTTTCTGGGACATTGTGTACCCATTATGATATACAATCAGGTTCATTTGTTTCCATTTATTTTTAGTTTCTGAGTTTGCTTTTTTCTTTTTTGACTTGTAAATATTTACAAGTTTCAGAAGTCAAAACCATATGAAAAGGTTTACTCCGAAAATCCTCACTTCTTTCCTTAGCCCACCACGCTGTCCACTCCACCAGGAGTAACCATTTTTATTAGTTTCTGGTTTGTTTTTTCCAGGATTTCCTTTAGAATATGATATAATATATAAAATACACATTAAAAATTAAAATATATTCAATATATTTATAATTTTCCCTAATTCTTCAATAGGTAACATACTATATACACTCCTCTATTCCTTGTTCTTTTTTTTAGCACATTTTAATAATTGTGCTATTAGCTATAATCCATGGTTTACCTTGCTTTTTAAACTTAAAATATCTCAGATATCAGAGATATCTAAATCACTACATAAAGAGCTAAATGATTTTTTATAGCTGAATAGTATTCCATTGTATGGTTGTACTACAGTTTATTCAGTTACTATTCTATAGAAGGGCATTTGGGTTGTTTCCATTCACTTATGATAAATAATTCTGCAGTCATAATTTTGTGTGTGCATGTTGTTTTTTATTTATGGCAGTTAATCTTCAGAATACATTCCTAGAAGTTGTTGCTGAGTCAAAATTAATGTTTTTATAAATTTTGTTAAATATTGCCAAATGCAACTCCATAGGGAATTGCATCATTCAATGCTCTTATCAGCAATAATTGAGAATATCAACTTTTTTCATAGTATAGGTGTGTGTGATCCAACCTGATAGTCACATATGATATACAAGTGTAGTAGTTATAATATAATATTGCACTTTTTAACTGCAAAATGTTCTGCAAGTTCATCCTTTCTGCCTGTGTTTATTGGACATTTCAATTTTACACCAGGCACTGAGCCACATGCTAAGAGAACAGGGGTAATTACAACCCACTTTTGAGTAGGTCATAGTCTTGGGGTGCGTTAGGATTAGATTTAGTTGTCAGTAACAAGGACTTGAAAAAAAGGGCTTAAACAAGATAGGCTTTATTTTTCTCTCCAGTAAATTAAATCCATCAGTAGTTGGTTCAGGGCTTGCATAATGGCCCCACAGTATCAGGGGCCCCAGGCTTCTTCAGTCTTTTTTCTCAACTATATGCCGACTTTCTACTCCCAAGATTGCTTCAGGTTCAGGTTCAAGATGTTGTTTGAAATGCCCGCCTTAATGTGCTAAAGATACATGTATTTCTATGCTGTGGTGGGGTCACACTTCATTATTTTTCCATGTGAGTTTCTCTTTATTGCAGCACGATTTGTTGAATTTTTTGTTTGTTAGTTTTTTGGGAAGTGCATGGACCTGGAATCGAACCTGGGTCTCCTACATGGCAGGTGAGAATTCTTCCACTGAACCTACCCTTGCACCCCCCCACCCCTATATTTTTAATAATAGGAATTTTGTCAAAATGCTGACTTCTTTGCTGACTTGTGCGCACGCAAGGAAGAATCAGTGTTTTTCCGGTATGAAATCTGAGTTTTCTGGTCTGAAATCCAGCTGAAGGGTTTTCAATTTTGACTTTAGAATCATTTTCTCTGCAGTGTAAGAATGCTACTATTAACATTAGCATGAGTGATCACTGAAGATTTTCCTTCATTCATGACAATGAGTGTTTTATTCAGGGTGAATCTTCACATGCTTTACAGGTATTGTTTATGAATAAACAATTTCTCATGATTTTTTGTTGAAAATCCTCTCCAGCATAAATTATCTGATTTTCACTAAAAGATTTTCTCTTTCTAGTAAAAACTTGCCCTCTTTTTTCCTTTTTTTGGCATTTCCATGTGCACATTGTGGCTAGAGCTCAGTTGACTGATAGTGAATAGTTATTACAGATCTAGAGTTTTTCTCCTGTAAATTTCACCCATTTTGTTTAAAGGAAATATTATCAATGAAAGAATTTCCACAATGATTGCAGACCTAATATTTCACTCATACTAGAGTCTCTTCTTTGTTTAACAGTTCAGGCTATGGCTGAAGTCTCTTCCACATTTATTACCTTTCTGTTTTGAGTTCTCTAATGTCATTAGTCTATGTCTAATAGTCTCTAATGTCAGACTATTGACTAAGGACATTGCCTCTCAGAAGACACAAGTATCAGTTCTCTTTAGCATGAATTCACTTAGGTTGACTGAAGTAGTAAAAGTGTTAAAGGCTCTACCACATTGATTACAAACATAGTGTTTCCTAATGTGTGAGTTCTCTGGTTAAAGAGAGAAGTTAAAGCTGTACTGAAGTCACTTCCATATTCTTTGCATTTATACTGTGCATTTTCTTATGTCATTTAAAATTAGAAAAATAAATTTGTTTTCTTAAATAATTTCTTTTTTTAAGTGGAGGCTTTCCTACATAGAGGACATTCATATGGTTTCTGGGTGAAGTAACAACATTAATTAAATGCTTTTCCACATAGTTGATGTTTACATGGGTCTCTCCAGTGTGAGATTGCTCAGGTAATATCTTAGTTCAAGACTGCTAAGTCAGATACCATACAATGGGTTGGCTTAACAACAGGAATTTATTGGTGCATGGTTTCAGAGGCTAGGAAGCTTGCTTTTTCCAGGGCTTGATAGCATTCTGGCTAGCTGGCCAGAATCCTTGGTTCCTTGGCTGTCCCATCACATGGAGATGTCTTCTCCTTTTTCTCCTGGTTTCTGTTGACTTCCAGCTTCTGGCCTCCCCACAATTTTCTCTTTATAAACCTCAGTCATAGGATTAAGTTTCATCCTGATTCAATTAGCCACACTTTAACTAAAAGCAACTTCTTCAAAAGGTCCTATTTGTAATGGGTTCATACCCACAGGAATGATATTACGATTAAGAAAAATATTTTTCTGGGGTACGTAAAACGTTTCACAGATAGTTTAAGGGTGGAATATTGAATGAAAGCTTTTCCACATATATGGCATGCAAATTGTTTCTCTCTAGTGTAAGTTCTATTGTTTGTCCAAGGGTTGAACTATTACTGAAGGCTTGCCCACATATATGTCATCCACATGGTTTCTCTCTAGTTTTGTGAATTCTCTCATGTTGTCTAAGGACAAAAATTGTTCTGAAGGCTTTCTCACATAGAGGACACTCATTTGATTTACTTCTAGTATAAACTTGCTTATGTTGATTAAAGGATGACGGGTCACTGAGGGCTTTCAGAAATTTACTTGACATAATGCTTCTTTCCTGTTTGAGTTAACACATGTTCAATCGATGGGAGCTGTGAACGAAATCCTCTACCAGATCACTACCTTCAAAGGGATCCTTCTGAATGCAAAGTCTCTGCATTGATAGGATATTGACTCTCTCCTTTCTGCAGATAGGGTACATGGATATAATTTCTTGGTTTTTGTTTTTTTGTTTTTTTTCCTGTTTGTTTGTTTCGCATGGGCAGGCACCGGGAATCGAACCCGGGTCTCTAGCATGGCAGGCGAGAACTCAGCCTGCTGAGCCACTGTGGCCTGCCCAATTTCTTGTTTTTTAATGTTACTTTCCCTGCAGGGACTCTTGCCTCAGAGAAATCCCAGTGCTTCTCTCTCTCGCTCCACTCCTTGCTCCAACTTGAAAACCATATCTGATTCTCAGAGCCATGGACACCAGATCTTTGTGATTCTTCAGTATGACATCTCAGCACAGTTTTTTTCTAGGATGTATCCAGCAGGCCCCACTCTTCCTGGGGCAAAGTCTGTAATGACATTTCTGAAAGTCACTGACTCCATTGGTTGCACTGGCAATGTAGCTCAGCCATCAGTTCTTTTCCTCTGGTTTTTCACTCACAAATAGTCCAAGCACTAAGCAGGCAATCCTGGAAGTAACCCCCATTCCAACCACAGGTGCTTTAAGAGAAATGGGGTAGACTCTCATCTTCCAGTATCAAAAGTAAGAAGGCTATGGCTATTGTTTCTAATAAATAAAATATGAATCCAGATATTTTACAAAGGAGAACATAAATATCATTAGGTTTTATGCTAATTATCCCATGATGTTCAGGGTTTTTAAGTTCCCTCGCTAATTGCCAAAAATAGGTTTCCCCTACTCATGCATCATGTGGATTTTGGTCTTTACCTGCAGGTAAACATTGTGGACTTTCTCAGATTTATCTATTCTTGATTTATGCACTAACATTGGTTCTCCAACATCCATCTCTGCCTTCTGAACCCTTTCACCCTTAATACTCTACTCTTCCCCTCCCCTTCTATATACACTCTCCCTAAATCATCTTGATTCTACCCCATGGGGTTTCTAGAAAGCTCACTCTTTCAACTCTTGTTTTAAAGTCTTTCCCTCATGAATCATACCCTCCTGATGTTTAAGGGGATCTCTCAGAAATACCAGACAATGCTTCCATTTATATCTTATGGCCAGGACTTAGTCACATGGTTGTACGTAGTGTCATGGTCAGGGTCATGTGTCAGCGTGGCCAGGTTCTGATACCTGTGTGTCTTTTGATATGAGGACATTTCATAGAATTAAATCATGATCACGTTGGCTGCATCCACAGCTGATTCCATTTGTTATCAGCCAAGGGGAGTGTCTTCTTTAATGAGTGATGCTTAATCTAATCACTGGAAGCCTTTTAAGGAGGATTCAGAAGAGACAGGTTCTCTTCCTGCTTCGGCTGGCGAGCCTTTCCAATGGAGTTCATCCAGACCCTCCATCAGAGTCCTCAGCTTCACAGCTTGCCTATAGATTTTGGACTCTACATTCTCAAAGTTACGTGAGGCACTTTTATAAATTTTATATTTGAGAATATTCCCTGTGGATTCTGTTTCTCTAGAGAACCCTAACTAATACACCTAGCTGCAAGGGAGGCTAAGACTGTAGACTTTTAGATGGGAAACATATCCAGTTTCTTTTACCAAGGAAGAATGGATATGGGAGGTGTTCTAGTTTGCAAGCTGCCAGAATGTGATATACCAGAAACGGAATGGCTTTTATAAAGGGGAATTTAGTAAGTTGCAAGTTTACATGTTCTGAGGCTGTGAAAATGTCCAAATTAAAGCAAGGCTATAGTAATGTCCCATTTAAGGCATCCAGGGAAAGATACTTTAGTTCAAGAAGGCTGATGATGTTTGGGGTTTCTCTCTCAATTGGAAAGGCACATGACTAACATGGTGACATCTGCTAGCTTTTTCTTCAGGAAAAATTTGTTCACGAAAGAGGAAGCTTCCGGGGTGGGGGTGTGTGTGTGCATTTTCTTTCTTGATCTCCAAAGGTCTCTCGCTGTGTGTGTGCCTTCTTCCAAAATGGTTCCTTCTTAATGAGCTCCAGTAAGCAACCCCACCTTGAATGGGTGGAGACACATCTCCATTGGAACAATAAAAAAGAGTCCACCCAGCAATATTGAATGAAGATTAAAGGACGTGGCTTTTCTGGGGTACATAATAGATTCAAACCGGCACAGGAGGCAATCATGGATAATACTATACTAGGAGATGTCCTTTTTTAATATATATATATACTAGGAGATGTCATTTTTATGTACTGGATGGTGAGATTTCTTTTTTTTTTTTTTTTTTTGCATGGGCAGGCACCAGGAATCTAACCTGGGTCTCTGCCATGGCAGGTGAGAATTCTGCCTGCTGAGCCACCGTGGCCCGCTCATAGATGGTGAGATATTTGAGAAAGTTTTTCAAACATGTAAATTAGTAGTACAAATGTTTCATCTTGGTTTCAAGGAACAGTAGTCCACTAGAGCTAGCTTACGTGAAAAGTTAGTTATTATAAGCTTAAGTTTCAGGACCCCTCACATGCATGGACCTTTGCCCAGGCCCTATATTTAATTTTGAATTCAGTATTTTACTCCTTTTTTTCTCTTAAAGATAGTTCTCTATAGTATATAAATTTTAGGTCCCTGAAAACTGGGATCTGCTTCTGATTTTAAGGCTAAAGTTTTTCTCATAGAATCCAAACACAGAATTCAACTGAGGCATGCTTAAGTCTTCTTTCTGAGCAGACTATGACTTTCTTTGTTTCCATATTCTTTGACAGTTAGAGGATGGCTGCCCTTACTTCAAGTTCTTATAGGATGAAGAAACTGATTTGTTTATGCTCCCAATTCCAAACTCCCAGGGAAAAGATAGATGGCCTATTTTGGAATAAACATATTACTTTTCTATTGCTGCTATAACTAATTACCATAAACTTTGTGGCTTAAAACAACACAAATTTAGTGTCTTACAGTTCTGTAGGTTAGAAACCTGATAGGGGTCTCACTAAGCTAAAATCAAGGGTGCTAGCAGGACTGCATTCCTTTCTGGACACTCCAGGAAAGAATCTGTTTCCTTGCTTTTTCTAGCTTCTACATGCTACCCACACATGCCTTGGCTTGTGGCCCCCATCTCCATCTTCAAAGCCAGCAAGGTTGCATCTCTAAACATTCTTCTCTAATCACAGCTTCCATTGACTCTTCACCTCTGTCTCCGTCTTCCACTTTTAAGGACCCTTGTGATTGCAATTGGGCCCATCTGAATAATCTGGACACTTTTCCTATCTTGAGATCAGCCGATTAGCAATCTTAATTCCATCTGCAACCTTAATTCCCTTTGCCATATAACCTAACACCTTCATAGGTTCCGAGGATTAGGATGTGGACATCTCTGAGAGGGGCATTATTCTGCCTAACCATAGGTGTCTATGCCAGTCCAATCAAGTGTGGCCTAGCATTGGGGTCACACTATGAGGAACCGATGGCTATGAATTGGGAGGCAGGTAACTGGTTGTTGTAAACTGGACAGATGCCCCAGAAGTTGTCCACTACATCTCTGATGTGTTGAAATGTACTGGGGTTTCCCAAGTAGAACACAGTTTTTCCTCTCATCTGACTCAGGAAGTACTGAGGGCATAAATTGTGTAAGAATGGAGAATAGAGTAAGGGCCTCTGGAAAGGGCTAGAACTTCTGGACCACAAGTTCCCCCTCTTCTTTGTCCAAACAATAAGAACTAATAGAGTTTGTTCACTGGTGCCTGCCCATGCAAAAAAGAAAAGAAAAAAGAGCTAATAGAGGCCAAAAAGTACATGAAAATATGCTTAACTTCATTAGTCATTAGGGAAATGCAAATCAAAGCCATAATGAGATACCACCTCACGCCCACTAGGAAGGCAATAATAATAATAATAATAATAATAATAATAATAATAATAATAATAATAATAAACAACCTTGGAAAATAACAAGTATTGGCATGGAAGTGGAGAGATTGGAACCGTCATCCATTGCTGGTGGGAATGTAAAAATGGGACAGCCACTGTGGAGAATACTTTAGTGATTCCTCTAAAAGTTAAGCATAGAGTTACTATATGACCCAGAAATTCTACTTCTAGGGTATACCTGAAAAGAATTGAAAACAGATATTCAAGCAAATGCTTGTATGCACATGTTTATATCAGCATTATTTACAATAGCCAAAAGTGTCCATCAGCAGATGAATGGATAAACAATATGGTATATACATATTATTGGAATATAGAATTATAGAATATTGTTTAACCATAAATAGGAACGATGTCCTGATACATGCTACAAAGTGAATGAACTTTCAAAACATTATGCTGAGTGGAAGAAGCCAGACACAAAAGTTACATATTGTTTAGTTCCATTTAAATGAAGTGCCCAAATCAGGTAAATTCAGAGAGAAAGAAAGACTATTGACTGTTCCCAGGGGCTGGGGATAGGAGAAAATGGGGAGGAACTGCTTAATAGGTATGGGGTTTTGTTTTGGGGTGATGACAATATTTTGGAACTCGGTAGAGATGGTAGTTTCACAAAATTATGAATATACTAAATGCCACTGAACTGCTCACCTTAAAATCATTAATTTTATGTTATGTGAATTTTACCTTAATTTAAAAAGTCAATGTATTATTTAAAAAATAACTAATGGAATTGCCATGATCAGCCCACATTTACTGTCTTCCAGCCTTAGGCAGAGCACAGTTCTAGATCATGCTTAGGGACAGTTTGTCACAGGTAAAATTTCTGTAGGAAGAAACAGTCACAACTTTCAAGTAACAGTTGGTTTCTTTCTTGATTTACATCTTTTTTCACTTTTACTCTGCCTATATAAGCTAATAAAAAAATAAACCATGGAAAATAACGTAAAAATTTAAAAATAAAAAGGAGCAGAAGAAAAACATATCAGAATAGGAGTGTAGATGATGTAGAAAAAGAAAGTGCAAATATGAGATCCTAAACAGTGGCAATACTTGAATCACCAACTTGGTTATGAGCTTCCATGCAGCCAAAGCAAAAAGGGAAACTTGGCTGATAAAGCAATATATTCAGCCAGTTCTTCAGATGACATTTTCCTAGAACCTCACAATCCTGGTTCCTCCTTTAGGTACAGACCAAGGTTTTAGTATCCCCGAATTGAGTGTGATACCCCTGAAAGGGGTTGGATGAAAGAACATTAACCTGGAACTACTAATTTTTGGACAGTGTTTCAACTGATATAGGGCTTGAGATTGCATTCATTTTTTTCCTCAGAAGCCACATCTCGTTCTGAATTCTTATGAGTTTGCAACACCTAAATTACTTTATTCTCTTTCATATGTAAAGCTATTGAGGCAGATCTCCCCAAACTTATAAATGGAGAACTAAATAACACTGGTTAGGGACAGACACTGTTCTAGGAGTTTTATAAATATTATCTCACTAATAGTCATTGCATCCTAAGAGAGAGAGATGAAGAAACTAAAAGCTCAGAAAGGCTCTGAAACTTACTCAAGATCACATAGCTAGTAAGGGGTAGCTAGGAGTTTAACTCAGAACCATCTGTTCCAAAATTCAGGCTCTTTGCATGCTCTTTGCATAACCCACACAGCCTGCAGCTACTTGTGTTCTTTATTTTTAAACTGAAGTGAAGGACTTGACATTTAACTAGGGGTGCAGTAGTGAATGTTTAACAACTGATTCTTGGGGAGGGGTATGTCCAGATTTGTTGTAGTTGCCAATTTCTGTGGTGTAAATACTCACCCCCTATGGCCAATTTCAACTTACCAAGATGATTTCAACAGGCTCAGAGATCTCACAAAAATGTAACCATGACGCCAGTACGGCTGCATTTTAACCCTATTAGGTTTCATCTTGCTCAGCGCTATCCAGTCTGCTGTGATGGTTGGAAACAGATGGTTTGCATTGATCTTGTTTGCTTGTTTCCACAGGGGCTGTACCAGCTCGTCTTGGATATCATTATGATGATCCGAGTGTGTAAAATGTTCCGCCAAGGCCTCAGGGGATTCCGGGAATATCAGATCATTGAAACTGCTCACAGAAAGCACCCTATCTTCTCCTTCTGGGATGTAAGCAGCTGGGCTCTGCAGGATTATAAGGGTTTGAAAGGGCACCCCACTTCCCAGCCCAAGCTCTGAACCAACTGATGGAGAAGACAAAGGGTAAAGCAGATGGGAGACCCAACTGCCACCTTCATTAATGGTCAGACATATTGGATACCGTGACTTGTATTATCCGGCGAAAAGTTTACCTAATACTAAAAGCCAATACACACCCAGTCATAAGCAGTGCTGGACCAAGGCAAAGAAGGGCAGAGCAGAATGTGGGCTCCGAGGGAAGGAGAGGAGACAGTCATGCCCAGTTTTTCCTTCCATACTCACCAAGGAGTTTAAGCCACTCCTCACTGTGGAAGGAGAGAGGCCAGTAGTGTGTCCCACAGATATAACACCCTCCATGTAGAAAGAAACATCAGGAGTGGAGAAGAAGCATCCCCCATTCCAACAGTGATCAAAAGAACCAATAGGAGTCCAGGAATCACGACAGAGAGCTTTCAGAATGCCCACACATTGGACATCTTCCCTGATGTTTTCCTGGCCCCCACCCCCCACCCCCACCACCACTACCACACTTAAATAAGAAGAGAACATTTTCAGGGCCTGTTAAGTGGTGACCATGCTTTCTAGATTTTATAGAAGGTCCCAATTTCAAACATTGTATCCCCATGGTAGATCATATGCTCTTTTTATGGCTCAGAAAAATTGATCTCTATTCTGTTGATTTGCTCTGGTTCCCCAAAAATGTCTTCATTACTACTCTTCATTTAGCCAGGACTCCCAACTCTCCCCAGCCAATACCTGTACAAACCTTGCCCATAATACCAAGAGTAATTCAATCCAGCCCTACTCTTGCCTTCCCACAAGGTTTCCCATAATGGTTTCTGAAAGAGACTAGCCAAGGAGAGGAGCATGGGGGGGTGGAGGTAGGAGTAGGAGAAGGGCAGGTTGTCATGGATTGGTTCCTAAGGTAGACCTCACAGTTTCAAATGCCCATGGGGCCATTGAGTAATGTCACATGTGAACTGAATTTAAGAAATATCGGGGATCAGCTAGAGAGGAAGGGCATGCTCATCTAAAAGTTCAAATTCATATGTTTAAAACATTGTGCTGGCCAAACCGAACAAGTCCGCAGCCGGAGTCTGCCCTGTGTTTGGGCTGCAAGATGGGGAAGGGGTGGGAGGGTGGAAGAGACTTATACTCTGAGAGACTGAGGTTAGATCTCGGGAAGGACTCTCTGACTCTCAGGGTGTCTTGGAAATGGTGAAGCAATGGGCCCTGGAAATCAGGGTCTTTGTTTACCAAAAGACTCTGGCTGGTGCCAGGGCGGCTGGAATCTGTAGACCCAGAGGCAGGTCCTCAGGGAGTGTAAGGCTAAACCCAATCGCATTGCCCAGCCAGGACGGCCTTGAGCAGAGAGGTCTTACAAGGTCTGCCTTCGGAGGTGGTGTGGTTGGGGGGTATAGGGCTTGGGGTGTAGGGTTGGCAGGAAGAGCCAGTGACTGGTTTTCAGTAGAGTACGTGAATCTTTCTGAGCAGCTCCTCTTCCCTTCAGTGGCCTCCCTGAGCAGCAGCACATACAAACACAAATTATAAACGGGCATGGCATGGGGGTCCTGGCAGGATTCAGGGGCCTCTCCAGGGTGCCTGGCCCAGAATGGTGGTCAGGGCCTTGTTTGTCCCTTTCCTTTCCCTCCACTTCCCCCTACTTCTCTCTCTCACCCTCTTGCCTTGTTCTCCACTCTTTCCCATATCTTCTGTTCACCTGTGAGAAGATGGAGTTGGATTAGTTCATCCCTGAGATCTCTTATATCTCCTTCTCCTAGCCATACTGTAGACAGGGACATGGGAGCAGAAAGCATTGGGTTTGGGTCCCAGCTGCACCATTTGCTAGCCATGTGATCCTTGAGTAAGTTCCTTCACCCATCTCAAGTCCAAAACAGGGCTTAATAATACCTGTCTTGTCCTGATGATTAAATGGTGAAAGAAGAAGCAAAGATAAAAAATAATGTATATATAAAAAAACAATAAATTTCAAAGCACATCACAACAATTAGTTGTAGAACAGATTTCAGAGTTTGGTATGGGTTACAATTCTACAATTTTAGGTTTTTACTCCTAGCTGCTGTAAGATACTGGGGACTATAGGAAATATCAATATAATGATTCAGTAATCATATTCATTTGTTAAACCTTACCTTCTCTGTATAACACCACCATCATCTTTGATCTTTGTCCGACTCTTTAGGGGTATTTGGGTTATGCCCATTCTGACTTTTTCATGTTGGAAGGGGCTGTCAATAATATGGGGTAGGGAGATGGATCTAGCTGATGTTCTGGAGAGGCTGGGCCTGTGGGTTTCAGGACTTATATGGTCCAGGGACCCATCTGGAGGTTGTAGGTTTCTGGAGAGTTACCTGAGTGCATGGAACCTTTGTGGAATCTTATATATTGCCCTAGGTGTTCTTTAGGATTGGCTGGAATGGTTTTGGTTGCAATTTGGCAAGTTATGATAGGCAGCAATGTCTAACTGAAGCTTGCATAAGAGTGACCTCCAGAGTAGCCTCTCATCTCACCTTGAACTCTCTCAGCCACTGATGCCTTATTTATTACGCTTCTTTCCCCTTTTTTGGTCAGGATGGCATTGCTGATCTCATGGTGCCAGGGCCAGACTTATCCCTGGGGGTCATCTCCCTTGCCATCAGGGAGACCTTCACCCCTGGATGTCATGTCCCACGTAGGAGGGAGGGCAATGATTTCACTTGCGAGAGTTGGGCTTACACAGAGTGAGGCCACATCTGGGGAACAAAAGAGAGGTGGGGCTTTTGAGCAGAGGTGGATGTGAGAAGGCCAGCTGGTAAGAGCTTTCCCAAGGCTTCCTGCCCACCACGGTGGTCCGGGCACTGCAAGAGGGTTTGGGATGCAAGAGTCTAAGGGAGACCTGGCTGATGATCCCTCCTGCTCTCTCGTCTTTTCAGAAAAAGAGGCAAGGCCGAATCACATTTGATACCATGGACTTCACTGCGGAGGAGGTATGTCCAGCCCTGGCCTTGCTGTTGGGGATCTTCTTTCTGCACCACGTCCTGGAAGACATGTGTCAGGGAGGCCTCAGGGGAGCTGGTTTCAGCCCAGGTTCTGCCCAGCATGAGCCATTCAGTTTCCTCAGCTGTAAAATAGCTGATCTCAGCCACCCCTCCCAGCCCTGGCATTCCGTGACTGTGAGCTCCCCTTCGCCAACTGTCAATTCATAGTCCCTGGGGCTTGGACTTGTGGGAAAACAGTGGGAGACAAAACAGAGGATGTGACAGAAGGGCGGGGGTGGGAGGCAGGGGGGATGTGGGTCCACGATGCAAGAAATGGCCTGTGTGTGAATTCTGGTGCCCTGCAAGACCCTGGGTACGCCATCCTTTCCCTGGGCATTGGAGGAGGTGGGTGGGTCAGATGACCTTAAAGCATCTTCCTGCCCTGATATCTGTGTGAAGCTTTGGGTCATTTGATGCTCTCTGCATTTCAGGAGTCACTGTTATCTTCCTGGCCTCTCTCCACCAAACCCTGGATATTAAATTGAATTTAAAAATTAATTTTAAAAATTTAAAAAGCCTGCTTATTGATAGGGAAGTTCCAGTGTGATCTGACCTGGCTGGAGCAGCCACGTTGGTTTTCCTCTCATGGGAAGATGGGGAGAATAGAACTTTTTAATTGGCACCAGGACCACCTGTGCCTAATCCCTACCCCTTCCCCAAGGTGTGGCTTCATTGCTTTTCTCTCTTGGGTGCAATCTAATTTCTCAGACCTCATCTGGTATGAAGCACAACCAGTTATAGCCTAACTCTGGATTTCTGCAACTTCCCAGACCAGCCGGTGTCTGAGAACTGGGCCTTGAAGATTACCCAGATTTTATCCTTTAGACGAGAGAAAGTAGGGCACTGAGAGGACAGAACTTGAGAAATTAAGGCAATTCTGCACAGAATAGTGGAGGGAAAAATTAGGGCACGGGGAAAAAGCCATCGTGCAAACAAGGTTTTGCAGGCTCTTGAATGAGTCGTGTTTGACTTGACTCTGGCTCCAAAACAGAGAAAAACAAGTAGAGACCTGATTTAAAAACCTAATTTCAGAATGATGAGATTTCTTTTTGGGGTGACAAAAATGTTTTAAAATCGATAGTGGTGAAGGTTGCACAATTGTGTGAATAGACGAAAAACCATTGAATCGTACACTTTAAATGGGTAAATTACATGTGAATTATACCACATAAAGCTGGTGTGGGTTTGTACATACACATGCTCATGCACGCACACACACAGATACCCACCCTTCAAAACAGTGTGCTTAGACGGATAACTAAGGCTCAGTGTAGTTCACACTGGGTCTCTAATATCACTAAACTTCTCAAAGAGAAGCCTTAGAATTAAGGAGGCTTAGAGTTGTAGAATCGTTTATTGCAGCAATTGTGAAAAATTGGAAATGGGTTGATGTCAAAGACATTGTTTTAAAAAATAACACTGTTGAGTGAACAAAGTAACCAGAATAATATATACTGCCTAACATTTATATGAATAAAAACCAAAATAATTCTATGCATGTTCCGTGGATACATGTACATGTACAAGTATAAAAAGGCTTGAAAGGCAGATAGAAAGGGTAAATTCTGGGGGTGGGGAGCAGATGTGGATTAGGGGTTCGGTGGTACAAGAGGATCTTAATCACCTGTATTGTTCTAATTTTTAAAATATAGTCATGTATTGTGCTGTTTTCGACCAAAAGTGTATGCATACGTAAGAGAGAAGGGAAACCAACTGGCCACGCGTCTGTGGCTGGTTCTGGGGGTGGGATTGAGGGCAGTTGCTCTTTTCTTGTATCCTTTGCTGCAGGAGCAGCCCAAGGGGAGGGCTGGCGGGCAGTGGCGGGAGAGGTGAGGAATGGTGTCTGAAAAGCAGGCAGGGGCTGAGCCCCCCTGGCGCATTCTGAATTATAGTCCCTCTTCTCCACCCCAGGCATTTTTTTTTTTTTTTTGAGCTTCTCTGGTTGGCCTCGATCCTCTCAGGTTGTGGGGAAATCCAGACTGTATATAACATCCGCACCTTAAGGATACTTAGGAGTTCAGATGATACAACTTACCCAGAAAGGCACATTACAAACTGAGTCAGTGCTATAGGAATCCGAAGAAGAGTCTTTAAGTGTTAGGGTGGTGAGAGAGACTTCTCACCTACAGGAGACTTCTCACTGCTCAAACACTTAAAGTGTTAGAGTAAACATGTGAGGCTTCTTACCTGATTCCTGATGCCCAGAATTCCTCCTCCATTTTCAGTTGGCTTCTGTCGCAATGACTGTTATGTAAGACTGCCGGCATTCATTCATTCTTTCCATAAGATTTTATTGAGTACCCACCATGGGTGAGGCACTACTCTCGAGGAGTAAACAGGAGAGGCAAGGTCACTGCCATGTGTGCATGGGGCCCGTATTCAGAGCACCTTTGCCCAATGGAACGTCCTGTGATGGGAAATGCTCTATATTTCTTCTGTTCATCCTTCCTCCCAGGCAATCCAGGGCTCCCCAGACTGCAGGAGCCCTCTAGTGTCCCCTCGGGAAATGCAACAGCAGTCAGGGAAGACCCTCCCCCTTGCCTCAGCCTAGAGAACCTGCCAGAGACTTTTAGACAAACCTTTTCTTCCCTGGTGAACCAGGAGTCATGGACTGGTCAGCTGGGACATCTACCCAAACACCCAGCACGCCCATCTGCTGGGGCCTGGGAATTTTTAATACCCCACGGTGGCTTCCATTGCACTTAGAATGAAATCCTAACTCCTGGCCACAGCCTATGTGGCCTGGGTAGGCAGATGGGCTCCTACCTCCCTACCCACCCCGACCTCCTCCTACCTCTTCCCTCATTCCCTGTTCTGCAGCTTTCTTTCTTCCTTTGCCTGTGCCAAGCTCGGTTCTGCCTTGAGGTCTTTGCTGGGGCTGGAGCCACAGCCTGAAATGTTCTCCCCCTAGTCTCTCACACGGCTGCCTCTTCCTCATCATTTTGGTCTCAACTCAGACCTCCCTGACCACCTGAGTTGAAGTACCCGCCCCCCGCCCCCAGCACTGTGTAGACACCATAACATTGTCTTCAAAGCGGTTAATATTTTCTGTAATGACTTTATTCCCTTTGGTTAACATGTGTACTATCTGTCGTCTCCCCACCCCGTGCACACACACGAACTGCACTGTCCATTTGGGTGCCACTAGCTGCATGTGGCTATTAAAATGTAAATGAAATGAACTCAATTAAATATTAAGTTTCTCAGTCTCACTAGCCACATTTCAAGTGCTCAATAGCCACACATGTCCGGTGGCTCCTGCGCTGGACCACACATTATAGAGCATTTCCCATCACAGGACGTTCCATTGGGCAAAGGTGCTCTGAACACGGGCCCCATGCACACATGGCAGTGACCTTGCCTCTCCTGTTTACTCCTCGAGAGTAGTGCCTCACCCATGGTGGGTACTCAGTAAAATCTTATGGAAAGAATGAATGGATGCCGGCAGTCTTACATAACAGTCATTGCCACAGAAGCCAACTGAAAGTGGAACATGAGGAGGAATTCTGGGCATCAGGAATCAGGTAAGAAGCCTCATATGTTTACTCTAACACTTCCTGGTTGGGTGAGGAGGAGGGAGGTGGGGCGTGCAGATGCTCCTGGAGATGCTAGGGGAGTAGCGAGCACCCTTGGCCTGGCGGCCACTTCCACTGGTGAAGAGAGAGCAGGAGTATGAGAAATGGCCTGCTGGCCCACGGGGGAGCTGCTTGCTGGGTCCTATTGTGTCACTCTGGCCCTCTCTCCCCAGGGTCACTTTCCTCCACGGGCCCTTCAGATCACCCAGAAGAAGCCTTCTTGGAGAGAGGAGAGCGAGATCCACGCCCTCTGTAACCTCTTGCAGACGCTGGACAGCTTCCGGAACTACACCGAGGCCATGCAGCTGCTCCTGGCCAAAGTCCTACGCTTTGAACGGTCAGTGAGGGCACGGCCCCTCCGCACCTGGGCTGGGCTGGGCTGGGCAGGAAGAGCCAGGCTGAGGAGGCCACGCCAGGTCCTGCGGCCCACGCTGTGGACGACCAGCTGGGGTAGGTTTTCTGTCAGTCCCCCTAGGCCTCGCTATGGCGGGAGCACACTTGATCTCATTCATTGATTTAAAAGTCTTCCTGGAAGTAAAAAGTCATTAAACTTGAGAGCTGGTGAGAACCTCAAAAAGGATCTGGTCCAGTTCCCTTGTGTCTGAATGAGGAAACTGAGACTCAGGGGGTAAAAACAAAAAAGCTGAGACTGAAATCCAGGGCTCCAAACTGCCTCTAGGATGCACAGAATTATGTTGTCATGTGATGGATGCAAAGGGTGGGGGGCATATTTCCCTAAAGGCCAGAATGGGTCACAGGTGACCATGCTACCTCCAGAAAGTACTAAAATGATCCGTGAACCTGGTTGAGAAAAAAAAAATTGCATCTCTATTTTCATTAACTTTTTACTGAAATTGAGCGTTTCTTTCAATCATGAATGTGGGCAACCAAAGCACTGCATGGTAGTCATACCTGTGACTTTTTCACCAAAAAAAAAATTGCATATATTTTCATTTTGTATTCAAATCATTGCAGATAGCTCAGAAAATCATTCATGTTCATCATGTTTCCGAAACGATGGTAGTTATTAGATCAGCTGCTAGAGCTTGTTATTCATTCAGTGCCTCAATAAAGAAGCACGTGAGGAAGCACACGTATCGCCACATTACCAGTTTGTTTTGTTGTTGTCATTTTGTATGTTGTATGGCGGGGGTCGCTTTTCATTCTTTTTCCATGTAAGTATCCCCTTATTGCAGCACCATTTGTTGAATTTTTTTTTTCTTTTTCTTTTTTTGGGGGGAAGAGCATGGGCCGGGAATCAAACCCAGGTTTCCTACATAGCCAGAGAGAATTCTACCACTGAACTACCCTCGTACCTCCCCCTCCCCCAATTTGCTTTTCAAAAGACATTCAGCAACTGTAGTTCTGCTGTCTTTCATTTTATGCCTTTAAAACATTAGTCTGTGAAGCTTTGCCAGATTGTCAAAGCATCCATGGACCCAGAAAAGTTAAATGTTCTGTACTAGAGAAAGTCTAATAGCTGTGTGTTGAAATACCACTCATTTCTAGGACATTTCAAAGGTCTAAAGCAGAAACAGCCTAGAATATTTGGGGTAAAGCCTGTGTTGAAAACCCAGGGTGTAAGGTCATTGTAGGTTTGTGCCCTGGTACCTTCCCTCATGGAAGTCCCAGTCTCTCAGGACAGACCGGACACAAGCACAGCCAACCATGGGTTACGGCCCTTTATAACCTGTGCAGGCTCCGTTCCACAGATGATAACGTAGCGGGGACAAAGAACCCTCCAGCTGGCTTGGTTGAGGCAGTTTCGCAGAAAAGGTGGCATTTGAATAGGTAGGTTTGACAGATGGAGATGCAGGCAAGGATGTTCCAGGCAGAGGGAACCACCTGCTTTGTTCTAGCCCTGCGAAGAAGAGCAAGTCTCCCCTGTCTGTAAAGGAAGACTCCACGGCAGGCAGAGTGGTGTGGGAAAAAGAATAACCACGGAGCTAGAAGCTCTGGAATTGAACACTGCCTATGCCCCATGTGTGATGTCAGCATGTGACGTCAGACAAGTCACTTAATTCTTTGGCGCCTCAGCATCCTCCTGATTTGGATTTCACAGGGGTTTTGTGACAATTGAGTGAGGTAGTGATTCTTAAATCCCTCTGGTGGTTGTTGTTATTTCCAGGCCTGGGAGTTAGCAGATTAAACAGGATTCTTTCAGTTGCAAGTGACAGAAAACCCAGCCCAAACTGGTCAATAAAAAGGGAATGCCCTGGCAGCTCACATTCTGAAAAGTCCTAGGAGAGTTCTCTAGCTTCAGTCTCAGCAGGACTCTGGGACTCAGGGTCACCAGGACCCAAAAATCTGTCTGTCTGTCTCCATCTCCTGGCGCTTCATTTGTATACGCTTTCTCCTCACCCAGACTCTCCCCCCATCGCAACAGCCACACTCTAAACTTCTGTCTTTCCAGTTGACGCTCCATGGGAAAGAGAGAGAAAGCCTCTTCCCAATCACTCGGGTCAAACCCTAGGGTTAGTTCCTTCTGAACCAGATTAGCTTTTCTTGCATCATCATCACCGTGGTCACTGGTGCTTGAGGAAGGTGGTTTCTGCAGACCAAGATTTGGTGCAGCTGTTGGAGCAAGGTGACAGATGCTTGGCAGCCAGAGGACCAGATGTGTGCCACAGGAGATTTGGGGTCTGCACTGACTCGGTCGCGACTCTCAGTGTGACCTTCAGCAAACCCTGGGCTCCCAGGGCCTCACTTCCTCACCCCCCAAACGGAGTTTGAGCTCAAGTGGTCTCTCAGCATCTTTCTGTCCCCAGCTCTAGAGTCTCCCCTTGAATGGATCCTAGCCTGTGCTCCCTCGCCCCTGAAACCTCATTTCCTGATTGAATATTCCTGCCTTCTGGTCATGGTCAGCTGAGCTATCGCCTCTTTCCTACATTATTAAAGATCCCAGCTGCCACCAGCTCCTGGTTGGACCTACACATGCCCCTAGCCGGAGGAGGGAGGTCTGAGAGCTCCTGACTTCGGCCTAATGCAGTTCTACATCCATTTATCTCCGGAGCTGTCTGTCCTAGTATCTCCCCTGAGGAGTTTGCTGCTAGCTCACAGGCCCCGGGGGTGTGGGGTGGGATGGGGGGTAGACACTGGTTGCTCAGAAGAGGACACGCTGCCGCTTGGGCTGGGTCAGGGAAGGCTTCCCGGGTCTGAACTGGACCATGAGCCCCTGAAGGAATTTGAATAGATGGAGATCAGGAGGAGGGCCGGTCCAGGCAGGGCAGCAGTGTGACCAAACTGCTGGAACAAAGGGAGCGCCATCTGCCCTGAGCAGAGCGTTGGCCCTCCTGCGGCTGCCGGGGCCTGCGAGTTGGGAAACGGGAAGCAGGGACCTGCTGAAGCAGTGGCATAAGCCCTGAGTTGCGTGACATGGTAGCAGTTTGTAAAGCATAAATTGCCATCGGGGCACTTCTAAGGTCCCAGACCCACCAGCCCTTGGTAGAAACTAAAGGGTAGACTTCTGGGTTTCCCATGACCTTCTGGGTAAATTCCAAACTCAGCCCAGCTTTTGAGGCCTGTCACGATTGGGCCCATCCAAAGTTCTCTCCCATGATTTCCCCTACCACCCCCTTCCCTGGCCTTCCCAACCTGGGTGAAAGGCCCTTTTCGGTGCTCCTGAACTAGCTGTGCTTACCTCTCTTAAAGCATCTTTTACCCTCATTACCTCCTGCACTTGACTATAACTTTGAGAATAAATCCTGTGTCCTTTAGCCCTGTGCCTGACAGATATAGTTGATATTTAATTTATTGAAGGAAATGAATATTGAACTAAGTGAAGATTTGAATTTGCATTTGAAGTAAGGAAACTTCCCTCTGAGCTTAAGAAGGAAATCCCAGGTTGTTATGGGCTTGGGCAGCTCCACCCTTAGGGTGCCCAGTGGGTGGCAAGCCACTGGGGTGCAGAAGAGGACCATTTATTATCCGTCTCTCTCTGGGCGTGCTCATTGCATTTCACAGATAAGAGAAGCTGAGCTCAGAGAGGGCATTTGAGTGGCCTGGTAGCATACAGCTAAGTGGCAAAACCAGGATTTGGACCCTGAACTGACTCTAAAAACAGTCCTCTTAATCATTTATCCAGTCTTCTAATGCATGTGTCGTTTATAGCATTCATCCGTTTATTTACTCAACGAATGTTCGTTGAGCATTTTCCATGTGCCTACACACATACAGCAGTGAACCAGACTGGCAGTCTCTGCCCTCAGGAAACTTCATTCTAAGAGGCAGTGATTAGATGGGTGTTAGGGAGGGGTTCAAGCCTCGATGGGGCTGGGGCTGGGTGGGGGGGGCTGGCCCCTGTGAGGTCCCTTTGAGGCCAAGTCTGTGGTTTGTACCCCCACGCAAAGAGCACACCCGTCCAGATCTCTTCCCAGCATGGGCCAGCCTCTGTTTTGCAACCAGATCAACTAGCTGTGGTCTTTTCCCAGGTTTGGTCGCAGGCGTGTGATCATCAGAAAGGGGCAGAGGGGCAACAGCTTTTATTTAATCTACCTGGGCACTGTCGCAGTGACCGAGGATGAGGACGGCAGCAGCGCCTTCCTGGACCCCTACCCGAGGTTGCTGCAAAAGGGCAGCTCTTTTGGGGTAAGCACAGAGGGGAGGGCTGGGCTTCCTGGGGTGGGGCTGGGGGTGTGACAGGATGCCCCCTCCTACTGCACACTCTATGCAGGTCACTGCCCCAGCAGGGGCCCCAGTGCTCTCCCCTGCCCCTGACCCTGCCCAGGGAGATGGACCAGATACTTTCGGAAGCTGAGCTCTTTGTGGAATGTTTGGGAATTATATCCCCTGAATAACCCTTTAGCAAGGCAGTGACTCCACCATGTGGTCTCTCCAGCCTTCCCTCCTCTGGCTCACTCGGATCTGTTGTCTCTTTTTCTACCCTCAGTATTCTAAGAGGGAGGCAAATGGGCCCACAGTAGGAAGGAATGAGCAGGCAGCACAGAGGGGCCAGGGAACTGCAGTCTGAGCAGGAGAGATTTCAGGGGGACAAAGAAGCAAAGCTACAGGGTGGAAATTGGGGGTGGCCCCTCACTTGTCCTTGCCCTTGTCCATCTAACAGGAAATGGCCCTTCTGAATTCTTCAATAAGGAGGTCCACTGTGGTTTGCATGGAAGAAACAGAGCTCTTGGTTGTCGACAAGGAGGATTTCTTTACTTACAAGCTGGACCTGGAAGTTCAAAAGATTACTCAGTATCAGTTTGAATTTTTTAGGTAACCCCATCATCAGTCAGCATATTTTCCCCACTATGTGTCTATTAGGAACTTGACTTTGTCCTAGTCCCGGCGGGAAACTTACTAAATGCTGTGCTCTCTGCCTGGAGGGCGTGTAGGCTTACACGCCCGCTCCCCTCCTTGCCTTTTCTGTCTGCGAACTCCTACTGCTCCTTCCAGTGTCAGCTCACTTATCACCTCCTTGTGGGATAATAGTAAGAAGAATCACTAACATTTACCGAGCACTTGCTGGGCCAGGCAGGATGCTTAGAACTTCGTAAGACTCATCTCACTGCATCTCATGTTCAATCCCATGAGTTGTTTCTCTTATTTTCCCCAATTTATAGATGAGAAAACCAAGGCGTAGGATGACAATGTGCCCAGAATGTCTCATTCAGAAGTCTCTGGGCTTGGCCACCTTGCCTCACCAACCAGCCCACCCACCCTCACCCATCATTGGCTCCTGAGCACCCTGAGGTTCTTTAGGGCCCATATCCAAGCCACAACTCTTGTTTCCATAACCATTTCTCTACTGTCTATTTCTCCATCAGGCAGTAAGCAATATGGCAGCAGGGAACAGATCTAACTTTTTCACCAACGTCATCCCCTGTGGTCACAGTGCCTGGCCAATAGAGAAGCTCAACAAATACTTACTGAATAGATGAAGACAGGGTCCAAATAATTGCATCCATATGTGGGTCAGAAAGTTAGTACCTTAATTATAAGTATATTTAATGAACCAAAAAGCAGAACTGGTGGATAGCAAAAAGATATTTTGAGGACTTTACTTACACGAAAAGCTGTGTCAAGGACATACAAACTAATTTCACTTAATTATTATTTAGCTACTTGCCTTTATGAAAAAGAGTAAAAATCAAATGAACTATCTGCACCGGCACTGAAAGTACAGGCTGTAAGGGTGCACAATGATTGATGGGCGGGAGTTCTGGCTGCCATGGACTGGAGCCGAGAGGGCATGCTTCAGGAAGGAGATGAAACCTGGGAAAAGGTAGATTTAATCCCAAAGGGAAGAGCAGATTTTTTTTTTTTTTCACACAGTGGGAATGTACTAGAAGATCTTAGCTCTTAGGTTTCTCAGCAGTGTGACCCAAGACAGGTCACGTCGCTTCTCGGAGCCTCGGACTCCTGCGCTGTAAAATGGGGCTAATGATACTAGCTCCCCAAGGAGGTGATCTAGGGGAGATCGTGGCCCAGTGCTTGGCACAGCCACTCCTGTGGTTGCCTGCTTTCCTTCCTGAGTCTCCAGACCGTTCTCCTCTGAACGCTGTGCTGACCCAGTTCCCTTTTGGTGCCTGAAGCTCACAATCTTCTGGAATTGCCTGTGAGGGAAAGCAAGCCCAGGAATGGAGGAGTTTGAGGTCAGAGGAAGGGGCTGTTCTTCCAGGGTAAAAAGAGGAGAGGCTGGGCCTGCCCACACTTCCCAGGTCCAGAGCTGAGTATTTGGAGCCAATAGGCCAGAGGGAGACCGATTGAGCTGCCCCAACCAAAGGGCAAAGCAGGAGGGCCAGAGGGTGAGGTGCTGTCAGTGCCTTCCTTGGGAGGGGACAACCTGGTGAGCAGCAAGGCAGGTGGGCAGCAGGGGAAAGGACCCTGGATGGAGGAGCAGCTCAGAGCCTGGATTACTCCAGGTGGATTTGAGGAGCACCAAAGAGGTGAGCTTAGCTTGAGGGGAGAGCCTGGAGAAGAGGGCAGAGGGAGGGATGGATGGTGCTGAAGTGATAGGAGATTGGCTATAGCCCAGAGTAGGGACATCTTCCACCCCAGGGACTTTCAAGAGCAGAAGAGCATGTTTCCTTTCTGGAAACTACTAAGAGCCAGGAAGCTTCTGCTTTGCCATGGAGGGTGATGAATTCTAACCGGCTTTTCCCTCCAGGAAGATGGAGCTGTTTCAGTCCTGGTCCAAAGAGAAGCTCTGGCAGCTGGTGGCCCTGGGGAAGATGGAGACATTCTCTTATGGACAGCTGATCACAAAAGACTTCGTAGAGTCCCCCTTCATCATGTTTGTCAGCAAGGTGAGAGATCTCTGGGGAGGGGCAGGGAGAAGCTGAGAAGAGCACGCATAGTACAAGGTCCTGTGGCCAGACAGCTGGTTCAAGCCCTGTGCTGCAAAGGGTCCTTGCTGCAGGATGCGCGACATACTGTGGTCTGCCTCCCTAGCAGGGCCGCTGTGAACTTTTACACCGCTATTAGTGTACAAAGAGGGTCAAAGCTCCCCTCCATGGGCTTATATATATGTTTATTTACATACAGATGCATATTTAAATTATGCATTTGTTTCTTGAATCTTGATGCCAGCTCACTTAAAAAAATCTTCAAATGATAAAAGTTATATGACCACATTCTAAAGCTTTCTGGAAAGAGGAAAGAAATCACCTATAAGCTCATCACCTCAGCACAGATTTTCAAAAGCGGACTCATTTAGTGTCGTCATTTTTATGGCGCCTGAAACAAGTCGTTTTCCAAAAAGAGGGATCTACTTTATCTTGATTCCAGCGTTGTACAACTCAGCCAATGCCACACTGCTGTTGGTCATGCAAGACCGTTTTTAGAAAGTTTGCTAATTCAATAGGTGGCAGTCGCTTCCTTTTTTTTGCTTGCTAGTGAGATTGATCATGTTTGCTATCGAAATTTTGTCTTTGTGAATTGCTTGATGTCTTTTGCCAACTTCTCTGTTGGTTGATAAGGAAAAGAAGAGCTCACATTTATTGAGTGCTTATTGTATACCAGGGTGTGTGTGTGTGTGTGTGTGTTATTATTCTGGACTAGTCCCAGAGAAGAGAAGCAATTGTAGCTAATTGAAGTAGAAAGAGATTTATTATGGGTGTCAAATGTCAAACAGGTGTACCTGGCCAGGAGGTCTGAAGAAACAGACCCACAACTAAAAATGACTCTCAAATGACTCCAAATCAGAATCCAGATCTGAGCTGCTGCGCCCCCTGCCGTGTTCAGGAAGCTGCCTGCAGAAGTAGAAGCCGCTTCTGCAGCCATGGCCCCCAGCCCCTAAGGGTTTGCCTGGCAGTTGCAAAGCCAAGCCTCGCCCAAGTACATCAGATTAGTGGAACCCAAATCACAGCCGGAACCCGAGCTGCAAGGGAGCTTGGCAAATACAGTGTTTTGCATCCAGCCTCAACACCCTTCAAGGGGATCGGATGTCCAGCATCTGACCCAGAGGAGGGTGGGGGATGAGGTCATCGCCAGCCCTGGGTAATAGTGGAAAGCCAGGTGCGCTTGGGGTTTACATGTAAATTTGGAGAATCTGATGGTCACCTGAGGAAAGGTGGGGGAGGGGTCAGAGGAGGAATTGTTAGTGGAGAGCCCAATATGCCTGGCTAGATAATTTGCAATTCCTTTTCCTCCCTGGCAGCTGCTCCCTCTTTCCTAAAATTTTGGGGGTGATCACCTCCAAATCCATGAAATGCCATGGGCTCCCCAATTTAATTCTAAGCTGTTTTGATACTATAGTGCCAGGAAAGATTGGGGCAGGGGGTTTGGGGGTGGGGTAGGGACATGGGACAGAAGCTCAAGACCTCCTTGAATCAGCCTGATGATTAAATTCTGACCAGCAGAAAATGGGAGATGGTTCTTAATCTGTTTTAGCCTCCACCTCTGTAAATTGGAACCATTAGCCCTATAAAGTCTGGGAAGGATGTGAGTTTAGCACATACTTATTCAATTAACATTCATTCTCTAACCTCGTGATTCTGAATGTGGCTGGACCAGCAGCTTTAGTATCACCTGGGAACTCATTAAAAATGCAAATCATTGGACCCACCTGAGCCCTATTGAACCCAAAACTCTGGGAGGAGGGCTCAATAAGTTGGTTTAACAAGTTCTCCAGGTGATTCTATTGTGCACTGTGGCAGTTAGATTCAGGTGTCAACTTGGCCAGGTGAAGGCACCTAGTTCTGTTGCTGTGGACATGAGCCAATGGTACGTGAACCTCATCTGTTCCTGATTACCTCTGCAGTCGGCTAGGAGGCGTGCCTGCTGCAGTGAATGATGTTGATTTAATTGGCTGGTGCTTAAATGAGAGAGCTCAACATAGCACAGCAAAAGCAGCTCAGCATACCTCACCTCAGCACTCACAGCTTAGCCCAGGCCTTTGGAGATGCAGAAAGAAGTCACCCCAGTGAAAGTTGCTGGAACCCAGAGGCCTGGAGAGATGGCCAGCAGAGATCGCCCTGTGCCTTCTCATGTAAGAAAGAACCTCAGTTGAAAGTTAGCTGCCTTTTCTCTGAAGAACTATATGTTAACTAAATAAATCCCCTTTTATTGAAAACCAAGCCATCTCTGCTGTGTTGTATTCTGGCAGCTAGAATATGCAATAAAGTTAGAAAATCCCTGATCCTAAGGGAGGGGTCATCAAACTTGGGTAATCATAAAAAACACTGAGGGTGCTTTAAAAAAAAAAAATAGCAGTCTCACACCATTAGACTATAATCCATTAGTTCTGGAACCTGCATTTGCGTAAGTGTCCCAGGTAGTTGTAATACAGGGGTGCTTGCCCCTCATGCTGAGAAAAACAATACAAACGTCACAAGTCTACAGCTAGCCGTCAGCCTCATCAGGCCAGCAGAGGTTCTGTCTATCCCTTATTGTGTTCATTCATGTGAAGATTGTACATAAAAATTCAGATTTCTGGCTTCTTTTGAAAATTTTGAAAATTCTGAGGATCAGGAAACCCCAGGCTGTATTCTGATGTGGCTCCCTCTGACTGGAGTTGAAGAGAATCTGCTCCCTCTAAAGGTACTGTTCCTTCTTTTTTCTTTTTCCATTTTATTTCCTGCCTGGCGAGTGTCTTTGAATCCTCCTCTGGGAAGGAGACCGGGCTGTCCTGACTCCTGTAGTTCAGTCATATCGCCACGAGAGGGCGAGGTCAGCAGTGGGAGGCTGAGCGTCCACGAGACTCCAGAGAGCTGGAAAACATGATTTCCTGCTGGCATTACAAATAAATAATTACTGCTCTAAAATCAACGCATTTTGAACACTTTATCATTTGGAGAATTTCACATAGTGAAATTTTTTTCTGCACAGGTTCAGATGTAATTAAAGACCACGAGAGACCTTCCAAGAGGAAACTGTGGTAGGGTGTATTTCTCTAGCATCTGCTTCTGTTCCTAGTTGATAAATACATATCGAATGAATGTGGAATAAAGCTCCAAGCTCCATGCCTGGCATATAATAAGGTCTTGTTAAATGTTTGTTCTCTCCCCTTTTCCCTTCTTTTCCTTCCACTTCAACAGTAATCTATCTTGGACCTTAGCCCTTTATAATGTTTCTTAGAACACCTCCTAAAAAAGGGTAAGATTTTATAAAGATATGAAATGAAAGGGAAAATAAGTCTTTCTAGCCTTTCACATTAGCAAGATTAAAAGGATTGTGCAAACCTCATGTTAGCAAGGATGTATTATAAGGGGCTCTGTTATGCACTGTTGGAGAGAGTATAAATTGTGATAACATTTCTGGAGGGCAGTTTGGCAATGTATATCAAAATTTAAAACACGCATACCTCTAGGAATTAATCTCAAGGAGATAATCAAACATGGGTATTATGTTAGGATAAATTCGTTTATGCTGCAATTAGAATGATCCTCAAATCTCATTTATTTTACAGATTTATTCCTTGCTCACACTACTTGTCTATGTCAGGTCAGCAGGGGACTTTGCTCCTTATGGCCACTCAGGGACTCAAGCACTGGAGACCCTTTTTTGACCTACATTTCTATGGTCAACATGGCAGGGGAGGGGAATGTTGAGAATCAAGCACTGGCTTTTTTTTTTTTAATTAATTTTTAACTTTTAAAAAAATATATAACAAACTCAAACATTCTTAACAAATGATCATTCCATTCTACATATATTATCAGTAATTCATAATATCATCACATAGTTGCACATCCATCATCATGATCATTTCCTAGGATACTTGCATCAATTCAGAAAAAAAGACAACAGAAAAAACTCATACATATCATACCCCTGACCCCTCCCCTTCATTGATCACCAGCATTTCAATCTACTAAATTTATTTTAACATTTGTTAAATAAATAACATATTATTCATTTTTATGCCATTTGTTTTACTTGTCTGTTGATAACATAGGTAAAAGGAGCATCGGACACAAGGTTTTCACAATCACACAGTCACATTGTGAAAGCTATATCATTATACAATCGTCTTCAAGAAACATGGCTATTGGAAACACAGCTCTACATTTTCAGGCAGTTCCCTCCAGCCTCTCCATTACATCTTTTTTTTTTATAAACTTTTTTATTAATTAAAAAACTTAA
>PVIY010029741.1:0-31706 GCA_004026745.1 Myrmecophaga tridactyla | reverse complement strand
TATTGTAACTCTGGTCTTCCATGTCTGTCCCTGCTGGACAGTGTGTGCTCAGGAAATGACTAATGCTTCACAAATCCATGTATGAATGCTTAGCATGGAGTTTTACTCAGGTGAGAACAAAATTAAAGACTGTGAAGTAGTAGGTGTCCATGCTAGGTCCTTCAAACCTTCTGGCTCTAGAAGAATCAGAATACTATATATGGCCCTCACCATGTGTCATTTTTGTGTGGTTCAAGATAAATGACCAGTTTTAGACAAATAACTTCCAAGTTCTCAAGACTTGCAAAAACTGACATTCAGATGAAAAGTTCTTTGCTTGAACTTGGGACCCCACTTTCCCCACTTTTACCTTCACTAGCAGGGCTCAGAACACAGATACCCAATACATTGGAAAATGTGTTTCCCCGTTGATAAAAAATTTTAAAAGCTAGCAAGTGTTGATATCATTAAGATGGTGGTGTGAGACACTTAAAAACAGTAGGAAAATCTCACAGAGCCCTTGCTGGGCCTTCCTTCATCTCCGAATTGCCAGGCACAGACCTACCCATGCTCCCAGGGAGAGTTCCTGGTACCGGCTCTGGAGAGAGTCCCGGCTTGTTTACCTGGGTGCATGCATGTCTGAGCCAGTCTGGCGGCAACCTAAAGACTGAACAAAGACATCTCACCCAGGCTCGTTATCCCAGAGTTGGCCCTGCATGCAGTGGGGGCCTACAGCGCTCTCTTTCAGAATGCTGTAATAGAATATTTAAATTGCAGCTACCTGGGAAAAAGGATTGATGGCTGTGGGACATATTGTGTATCAAGCAGGACTGTGAGGAAACACTGTTTCTTAGGAGAAAGGGGACATTCAGATCCATGTAAACAGGGGAATTCCTAGGACCACGCGCGAATGTCTACAACAAGATACGTGGACAGAAAATACTGAGGAGTCCCTATGCTTTTGCCTTGGGCTGTTCTCCAGACTCATTGTTAGGACAGTTAAGCTCTGAAGGAAAGCACTTGCACAGATCAATCTACAAAGGTGTTTCCTTTATTCCTATTGTCCTTCCTCTCTCTTTTTCTTTCTTTCTCCCTACCTTCATTCCTTTCTCTTTCTCTCCCTCCATCTCTCTCTCTTCCTCCTTTCCTCTCTCTCTCTTTCTTCCTTTCCTTTCATTTATTTTCTTTCTTGTTAACTCTTGGCATTCAAGGGAATCTCTGTGAAAACACTAGCTGGATATAAGCTTAAGCCTCAGAGTCTAAATTCCAGAGAAAACCCATAAAAATATCAAAACATTGAGGTGCAACAAAAGATTACAAAGCATACGAAAAAACATAAAATGATGGCCCATGGAAAGAAGTAGGATAAAAGATTAGAAGACATCAATCAGACCTTGGACATACCAGACAAAGTCTTTAAAAATGTGGTCTTATATATTATACTCAAAGAGCTCATGGAAAAACATGGACAAAGAACTAAAGGAAATCAGGAAAATAATGGATGAACACAAAGAGAAAGTCAATGAAGAGACAAATGAAAAGGAACCAAATAGAGCTGAAGTAACAAAAAATTTAAAAATTCCCTAGAGGGGTTCAACAGCAGGTTGGAGTTAGCAGAAGAAAGAATCAGTGGACTTGAAAATTGGACTAGTGAAATTATTCAGTCTGAAGAGGGGAAAGATAAAAGAAGGAAGAAAGGTGAACAGAGTCTGAGAGACCTGTGGGACCCCATCAAGCTACCAATATATATACCATGGGAGTCCTAGACGGAGAAGAGAGAAACGGGCAGGAAGAATGTTTGAAGAAATAATGGCTGAAAACTCTCCCAAACTTAAAGAATGCTAGCATGAAGGAAGGAAGAATTAGAGGGAGTGTACTTATCAAGTGATTAACACTTACGTAGATTTTTTTTCATGGCTGTAAACAATCCTGATTAGGATGGCTTCAATATGACTTCTCTAGGCTTTAGATTTTTCTAAACTGATACGAAACAGGTTTCTTATGCATTATCTCTTTCCATGGCCAGGAGGTATTGTCTGTAATTCTGGAGATGAAAAGGATTTGACTGGAGTTTGTAAGTGATTTAATGGTTAGAAAGTACATCCTATCAAGACTAAAAAGTTAATATTATTTAAATTTGTATTAATTGATCTAGAGAGGAAAAAGGAATGAGGGGTACCTTTAGGGGGTTCAAATATAAGAAAATGTTTTGAGCAGTTCTCAATTTCACCTGAGAATGGGGGAAAAAAGAATAAATGTAAGAAACGGGAATGTAAGGCAGACTTTTCTGACTCTGTAGATCAGTGGTTCTCAAATTTTAGTGGCCATTATACCCTCCACTTGCAAGAAGCTTGTTTAAATGCAGGTTCCTGCCCTCACGTTTGTCAGTTCTGACTCAGTGGGTCTGTAGTGCAGCCTGAGAAGCTTTGAATGAGCACTGCGCCCCCCTCCTGCCCCAGTTGAACTGAGGCAGGAGGATGGTGGACCCTTAGGTGTTTCATTGAACTGTGTTTTCTGGAATACTTTGTATAAAGTTTTTGTTTTATTTCATTTAGAAACAGGAAGGACCCATAAAGATTGGGAGAAAGATCAAAGTACAAGGAGGAATTATCACAGAGAAGGTAGGGTTTAACAAAGAAGTAGGACTGCGGAGTCATTATATTGATATTTCTTTTAGTCTCCAGTGTCCTGCAGCAGCTAGAAAAAACCTGACATTCTGGAACTGTAGCCCATACCAAACTCTGAAACCTGTTCTAATACTAATTGTTGCAGTATGCTTTGAAATTTATTGCATATATATATACGTATATGTTATTTTTCACAACAAAAATTTAAATAAATAAATAAATAAATAAATAAATAAATAAAGCAGGAGGGATTGTCCTTTATTTAGAGTGATTGAGAAATAAGCCTGCCACCAGGCGGAGAAGTGGATGACCTCTCAGTATTGGCATTTATGGTTTTATAGATTTGTTTGCTTTATTGCTATTTTGAAGAGCATAATATTCAAATATTTGGAGTTGTTATAAACTAGATGGTGGTTTACCAGACTTTATAACACCCATCTGATGAACTGTTCCTTAAAACTGAACAGACATGAACTTGAGTGTTTGGGACCAATTGGCTTTGGATTTTTTTTTTTAAATAAAGCTAAAGGAAAAGCAAAATGTATTTGTTTTGATATCAACAAAACACCCAAAACATTCATAACAGAAATGAATTTCATTTTGAGATTGTATTAGCAGTTGTGAATAGAGTTGAAGTCACCTTCTTTTCTTAAAATGTTACAAGTTAACTTCAAGAATAAATCTGATTTTCCATTGATTTTCCATGATGGTAAAATTTTGTACAGTGAGTTTATTTACTTGAACTAGACTTCAGTGACTTGAGCCTAAAAGGAGAGCTCATGCAAGAAATTGAATTGATTTCTTTGATAAAACATATTGAGAATACAGACTTAAATTTTTTTTGGTAGTTGCTTATAATTATTAAATTATATGAATGGATTTCACTTCTTAATGCTGAAAGCTCTTTGTGTCTTTTGACTGGAACTTTAGGACCCAAACATCAGAAAAGTCATTGATTTGCTAGTATTTATACTTGCAATACTTGTACTTCTTAGAGAGATGCTATATTATGGTATGACATGATTGAGAAGAGGCAAAGAACTTGGACAATTCTTGGCGTATCAGTTCTTTCCGTTAATAAAACACTCAACTGAGTAATTTTCTCTGGCCACTTTTCCATTATATATATAGAAGAAAAACCTAAATCAAAGAACACGACTGCTTTTATTGGCAAAACAGAAGATAAATCAGGAATGTAAAACTGCAAGAAGAGGGATTCAGCACAAGCACTACACAGAGTAGGCTCGCTGGGTGAAAGGTTTATTCTGTCCGTTTTCCTCTTGAGACACTTAAGTTTAAAGAAATGTTTGCACTGCTCTAGAGAAAAAGTTGGCTGTGTGTTTTTCTTTTGTGTTTAGGCCACTCTGGAAGTAATTCCTTTGGGCACAATTATCTAACATATGGTGATTTTAAAAAGCCCAATGCAAAGGTCATTTGGATGTTTCAGGCAGGAAAAACGAAAATCCATCTTGGAGAATAAAATGAAGTAGGTAAGGGCTGAGGTACAACTAATGGTCAAAGAAACAAGAAAAATAAAAGTGAGATAGACTTTAAGTAAAAATACAATTCAAGTTTTTTGGTTTTGTTTCTATTTTTCGCGTGAGCTTTTGCATATGGAGACAAATCTGGTGCTGGACAAGGCAGAGAAGAGGGCATGGGCAGCTTGCATCTGTGTGTAGACCTGCACGCATCACACAGGGTCCCTGCCTGAAGCGCCCTGTGCTTGGTTTAATGCTCCACTGTTGCTTTCTTAAAATTCTTAATAGTTTTTGCATTTTAAACCCTACATTTCAATTTTGTACTGAGACCTGCAAATTATATAGTTGGTCCTGCAAAGGATAGTCTATTCCTAACCCCTCATTTTGTAGATGAGAAAATGAGGTCCAGAGAGAATAAATGACTTGGGTGGTAGAGCTGGGAATAGAGCCCAGCTTCTCCGGGTCAAAACTGCAACTGAAATTACATGCAAAGTGTCTAAACAAAGGAAGTACGCTTTACCCTTGATTGCAAAGAAACTTCTTCATGCATTACACGTGAGCCAAATAAAAAATTTAAAGAAGCCAAAGGAAGAAAGCTCTGGACATGATTGTGACACAAATAAGAAAGACCTCGTTTTGATTTTTTTAAAAGAAGAATTTTAAACAACAAGGCACTTGACTTGAAGGGAAAACTATCTAGGAGTCATTTCTTTTGGAGTAATTTATTCCTACTTAAAGACAGATTGCCCTACACATAACAGCTACATACCAACAAGTTATAAAATTGTCCTTGGTTTTACAATCATAAATGAAAAACATTAGAATTCTCCAATTGAACAAGGTATGCAAGGGTTTTTTTATGTTGTTGATTTTTGCTAAACAGTGAGAGCAAAATAACTTACTGGAATATACAGATAAGAGCTGAAGGAGCATGCCACTAATGGAGTAAGGGGGTATTTTCACAGACGAGTATTTTAACCCATCCCATCTCTATTTGATGTTGATTAAAACATACTGTTGGCCACTTAGTTAAAAAAAAAAAAAAGCAATATGCTTGTGCACATACACCAGTTACTTTACATACAATAAAGGAAGAGGGAAGGGTAAAATGAAAGAATAGAGAAAATTATACTGTAAGTGGTCAGGATGTGGTGGAACCAAATTGTGGTTTTTCTAATTGAGAATGTATTCTTGTTGTGTAGGAACAGAGTCCTGGAGTCAAGTAGTAGGCTCCCTTTCAACAGACACCTCCTGTCTGCTTCTGGAACACGTCAGTTGCATCTTCAGCCTCTGGTTCCACCTGTGCAGGTGTGTCTGCTTCGTTGATTGGCTGCCCATCAAATCGGAATCTGATCTGCCTCATTGACAAACACTGTCGTCCACAATAGGCTTTCATTAGTTTCATTAGTTGTCTTCTTACTTTCATGATAAAGTCCTTTCATGGACTTTAAAACAAAAGTTTTTAGTTTTGACGAGGTCCCACTTATCTTCATTTTTCTTTTGTTGCTTCTGCTTTGGGTGGACGTCTAAGACGCCATTGCCTAACACAGGGTCCTGAATATGCTTCCTTACTTTTTATCAAGGAGTTTAACAGTTCTAGCTTTTATATGTACATCCTTGATCCATTTTGAGTTGATTTTTGTATAGGGTATAAAGTAGGGGTCCACCTTCATTCTTTTGCAATGAAGATCCAGTTTTCTCAGCAACAGTTGCTGAAGAGACTGTTCTTTCCCATTGAGTGGTCCTCACCCCTTTGTCCAAATTCAGTTGGCCATCGGTGTGAGGGCTGATACGTGAGCTCTCAGTTTGAGTCCACTGGTCCACATGTCAGGCCTTGTGCCGGTACCATGCTGTTTGGCTTATTGTGACTTTGTATTGAGCTTTTTTTTTTTTACATGGGCAGGTACCGGGAATCGAACCCAGGTCCTCTGGCGTGGCAGGCAAGCACTCTTGCCTGCTGAGCCACCGTGGCCCACCCTGCATTAAGTTTTAAGGTGGGAAGTTTTGAGCCTCCAGCTTTGTTCTTTATCAAGATGGCATTGATTATTCAGGCCCCTTATACTTCCATATACATTTGATTATTGGATTTTCCATTTCTGCAAAGTAAGCTGTTGAAATTTTGATTGGGATTGCATTTAATCTGTGAATCACTTTTAGTAGAATTGTCATTTTAGCAATATTTAGTTTTCCAATTCATTAAAACAATGTCCTTCCATTTCTTTAGGTCTTTGAATTCTTTTAGCAATGTTTTGTAGTTTTCTATGTACAAGTCCTTTACGTGCATGATCAGATTCATTCCCAGACATCTGATTCTCTTATTTGCTATTGTAAATGGAATTTTTTTCTTGATTTCTTCTTCATTAATAGTGTGTAGAAATAGTACTGATTTTGGGGTATTGATCTTGTACTCCATCACTTGTTGAATTTATTTTTTAGCTCTAGTAACTTTGTTGTGCATTTTTCAGGATTTTCTGTACATAGTATCATGTCATCAGCAAATCAGGAAAATTTTACTTCTCCCTATGCAATTTGGATGCCTTTTCTTTCTTTTTCTTGCCTAATCTCTGGCAAGAACTTCCAGCATTATACTGGATAACTGTGGTGACAGTGGGCATTAATATCTTGTTCCTGATCTTAGAGAAAAAGCGTTCAGTCTTTCACAATTGAGCATAATGTGTTTTTCTAACCTTCATTCTATTACCTGAGATAAATCCCACTTCATCATGGAGTATATAATTCTTTTAATGTGCTATTGGATTAAGTTTGCTAGTATTTTGATGAAGATGTGTTCATCTATATTCATAATGTATATTAGTCAGTAATTTTCTTTCTTTATCTGCTCTGGTATGAGGGTATGTTGACTTCATGGAATGAATTAGGAAGTGCTCCCTTCTCTTCAATTTTTTGGAAGAGTTGTGAGCAGGATTTGTGTTATATGTATTAAAAGATGTACGTATAAAAGCTAGAATTCTTCCTGTTAAGACTTCTAGTCCTGGGATTCATTGTTGGGAGGTTTTTGATGAATAATTCAGTCTCTGAACTAGTTACTGGTTTGTTGCGATCCTTCTTCTATAGTGAGTGTAGACAGCTTGTAAGTTTCTATGAATTTGTCCATTTCATTGACGTTATCTATTTTATTGGCATACAGTTGTTCATTGCATCTTCTTCTAGTCCTTTTTATTTCTGTGGGATCAGTAGTAGTGTCCACCCTTTCAATTCTGCTTTTAGTTATTTGTGTCTTCTCTCCCCTTTTCTTTGTCAAACTAGTTAAAGATCTGTCAATTTTATTGAACTTTTCAAAGAACCAACTTTTAAAATTCTCTCTATTTTTTGTTGCTGTTGATCTGTATTTCATTTATATTTGCACTAATCTTTGTTATTTCTTTCCCTCTATTTGTTTTGGATTTAGTTTGTTCTTCTTTTTCTAGTTCTTCCAGTTCTGAGATTAACTCTCTGATTTAAAGTCTTCTTTGTTTTTAAATGTCATCATCTAAAGTTATAAATTTCCTTCTCAACACTGTCTTTGCTGCATCCGATATGTTTTGGTATGTTGTGTTTTTATTTCAATTTGTCTCAAGATAGTTCTTAATTTCTCTTGTGATTTCCTCTCTAACCCATTGGTTGTTTAAGAGTATGTTGTTTGTTTGTGTATAACCTGGTGGCTCCCTGAAACTTCGGATATGTGATACCTGAGACTCCAAATTAGAGCACTGAAGCTATGAAAGTCAGTGTTACCTGACTCAGCAACTGTTAAACTGAAAAAGTGATCAGATTTCAACTAGAGAAATGAATGAAACTGATTTGGATAGGACTAAGGCAAATCAGAATACTGGGTAAAGGATGATATGATCCATATTTCTAAACTTCAACTTTTGTGTGAGACCAAAGTAAGAGATGTTTATTTGGTACAAAATTTATATTTTGGTTAGTGCCTTATCTAATTTAGCTTGTATGATCAGTTTATTTGAATGCTATAATTATATAGAACCTTGAACATGACATGAGATCTTCTTAGTTTGTCCAGGTTAGTGTCATACACCGATATATCCCAGAGTAATTTGTGCAGAGAATAAAAAAGTATTTGCAAAGTCCCCTCGGAGGACTGAGGAGAAAGGAAGAAATATTCAACCTCCCATTTGGAGAATTCTAATATTCTCACAAACAGTGGGGATAACCAATGCAATATGTTGAGCCCTCAGTCTTGGGATTTGTCTCTTTGAAACTTATTCCTGAAAAGGATAGGTTAAGCCTACGTATAGTTATGCCTACGAGTAGCCCCCAGAGAACCACTTTTGTTGCTCAGAGGTGGCCTCTCTCTCTAAGCCAACTGGACAGGTGAACTCACTGCTCATCCCCTATGTGGGACATGACTCCCAGGGGTGAAAATCTTCCTGGCAATGTGGGACAGAACTGCTGGGATGAGCTTGGACCCAGCATCATGGGAAGACTTCTTGACCAAAAAGAGGAAGACATAATGAGACAGAGTAAAGTTTCAGTGGCTGAGAGATTTCAAACTGAGTCAAGAGGTTATCCTGGAGGTTATTCTTATGCATTACATAGATATCCCTTTTTAGTTTATGGTGTAGTGTAGTGGCTAGAGGGAAGTACCTGAAACTGTTGAGCTGTGTTCCAGTAGCCTTGATTCTTGAAGACAATTGTATAACTGTATACTTTTTACAATGTGAACATGTGATTGTGCAAACCTTGTGTCTGATGTTCCTTTTATCCAGGGTATGGACAGATGAGTAAAAAAATGGATAATAAATAATAGGGGGATAAGGAGTAAAGTAAATTGGGTAGATGGAAATACTAATGGTCAATGAGAAGGAGGGGAAGGTATATGGTATGTATGATATTTAAAATTTTTTACTTTTATTTCTTTTTTTGGAGTGTTGCAAATGTTCTAAAAATGATCCTGGTGATGAATACACAACTATGTGATAATATTGTGAGCCATTGACTGTACACCATGTATTGGCTATATGTATGTGAAGATTTGTCAATAAAAATATTTTTATAAAGTACTTACATTGTTCTTTTGGGGGACTGGGGAAAAAGGAGGAAATATTCAACTTCCCCATCTGGGAATTTCCCGATAGTCTCACAAACAAGGAATTCCTGATATTCTCGCAAGCACTGGGGACAACCAATTCAATAGGCTGAATCCTTAATCTTGGGGCTTCCCCCTAAGAAACTTATTCCTGCAAAGGAGAAGATAAACCTACTTATAACTATGTCTAAGAGTCACCCCAGAGAACCTCTTTTGTTGCTCAGATGTGGCCTCTCTCTCTCAACCAACTTGGCAGGTGAACTCAGTGTCCTCCCCCCTACGTGAGACATGACTCCCAGGGGTGTAAATCTCCCTGGCAATGTGGTATAGCACTTCCAGGATGAGCCAGGACCTGGCATCATGGTAATTAGAAAGACTTCTTGATCAAAAGGGGGAAGATAGGAATAAGACAAAAAAAAGTTTCAGCGGCTGAGAGATTTCAGAGTCAAGAGGTTACCCTGGAGGTTATTCTTATGCATTACATAGATATCCCTTTTTAGTTTATGGTGTATTGGAGTGGCTAGAGGGAAGTACCTGAAATGGTTGAACTGTCTTCCAGTACCCTGATTCTTGAAGACAATTGTATAACTATACATAGTTTTTACAATGTGACCCATTGTGAAAACTTTGTGTCTGATGCTCCTTTATCCAGAGTATGGACAGATAAGTAAAAAATAATGATAAGGGCGGGCCACGGTGGCTCAGCAGGTAAGAACGCTTGCCTGCTGTGCCCGAGGACCCAGGTTCGATTCCTGGTGCCTGCCCATGTAAAAAAAAAATAATAATAATGATAAAAAATAATAGGGGGATAAAGGATAAGTAGTTGGGTAGATTGAAATCCTAGTGGTCAGTGAGAGGGAGGGGTATGGGGTATGGGATGTATCAGGTTTTTCTTTTTATTTCTTTTTCTGGAGTGATGCAAATGTTCTAAAAATGATCAGTGATGAATACACATCTGTGTGATGGTATTGTGAGCTGTTGATTGCATACTATGTATGGACTGTATGTGTGTGAAGATTTCTCAGTAAAAATATTTTTTAAAAATTATGTTATTTAATTTCCACATATTTGTGAATTTTCCATTTCTCCTTCTGTTACTGATTTCTAGTTTCATTCTGTTGTGGTTGGGGCAGATACGTTTTATGATTTCAATATTTTTTAGTTTATTGAGATTTGTGACCTAAACATATGGTCTATCCTGGAGAATGACCCATGTGTACTAGAGAGGAATGCATGTTCTACTGGTGTTCATTGAAGTGTTATATATATACCTATTAAGTCTGATTTAGAATATTGCTCATGTCTTCTATTTCCTTAGTAATCTTCTGTCTACATGTTCTGTCCATTATTTAAACTGATGTATTAAAGTCTCCTACTATTAATGTAGAACCATCTATTTCTCCCTTTGAATCTGTCGTTATTTGCTTCCTATATTTTGGAACTCTGTTGTTAGGTGTATATATATTTATAATTGTTGTGTCTTCTTGTTGAATTGACCACTTTATCTGTATATAATGACCTTCTTTGTCTCTTGTAGCCTCTTTTGACTTAAAGTATATTTTAGCTGATATTAGTATAGCTACTCAGCTCTCTTTCGGTTACTACATGCATGGTATATATTTACCCAATCTTTTACTTTCAACCTATTTATGTGTTTGAATGTTAGGTGAGTCTCTTATAGTAGTATATATTTGGGTTTTGCTTTTTCATCCATTCTGCCAATCTTTGCCTTTTGACTGGTGAGTTTAATCCATTTACATTTAATGTAACTATGATAATGCAGGACTTTCTTCTGCAGTTTTTCTAGTTAGTCTTTATAAGTCTCATATTATTTTTGTTCTTGAATTCTTCCATTAATGCCTTTTTCTAAATTTATTTGAGTTTTTTTGTATTGTACCATATTGAGTCCCTTCTTATTTATTTTTTGGATATATTTTTCACAGATTTTCTTAGAGGTTATCATGGGGTTAAAATTTAACATTATATGTGTATATATATGTGTGTGTGTTATATATATATAACAATCATATTTGATTAAATATAAACTATTTAATAGCATACATATATACAGTTCCTGTACCCCTCCTCTCCTTACATTTTTTGCACATGTTACCAATTATATCTTTGTACATTTAAGTCCAAAATCATATATTTATTATTACTTTTTATGTTTGTGTTTTAGTCACTGTTAAGAAGTAAGAAATGTGGTTACATACCAGAAAATACAGTACACTAGTGCTGGCATTTATAATTACCCATATGGTTGCCTTTACCAGAAGTCTTTATTTCTTTATGTGGCTTTGAACCAGTGTCTAATGTCTTTTCTTTTCAGCCTGAAGAACTCCCTTTACACTGCTTGTAAAGCAAGTCTATTGGTAATGATCTCCATTAGCTTTTGTTTCTCAGAAAATGTCTTAATCTCACTCTCACTTTTGAAAGTCTTGCTTGATATATAATTCTTGGTTAGCAATTGTTTACTCTCAGCCCTTTAAGTATTTCAATCCACTGCCTCTTTGCCTCCATGGTTTCTGATGAGAAATTGACACTTATTCTAATTGGGACTCCCTTGTACATAGCATATTGTTTTTCTCTTGCAGCTTTCAGAATGCTCTCCTTGACCTTTGCATTTGAAAGTTCAATCAGTTATGTGGTGGGGCATATTTCTTTTCAAGTTTATCATTTTTGGTGTTCTCTGTGCTTCTTAGATGTTCATATTCATGTCTTTTACTAAGTTTGGAAAGTTTCCTATCATTATTTCTTGAATATTCCTTCTGCCCCTTTCTCTCTTTCTTCTCCTTCTGGGACTCCCACAATGCCCACAGTGACACATTTGATGCTTTCCCATAGGTCTCTAAGGCTATTTTCACTTTTTCTAATTCTTTTTTGTTTCTGGTCCTCAGTCTGACTCATTTCAGTTGTCTTGTATTCAACTGCACTGATTTTTTCCCTCTTCCAGCTACAATCTATTATTGAAACACTCCTAGGTATTTTTCATTTCAGTTACTGTAGTCTTCAATTTCAGTCATTCTATTTGGTTCTTTTTTAAAATTTCTATTTCTTTATTGAAATTCTTATATTGTTCATTCATTGTTTTCCTGATATCCTTGAGTTGTTTTTCTGTATTTTCCTTCATTCCCTTAAGCATCTTGAAGATCAGTTTTTAAAAGTCTCTAGCTGGTATATCCACAGTCTGGTTTTCTTCATTGATGCTTTCTGTATTTTTATCTTCTTCCTTTCAATGGGCCATCATTTATTATTTCTTTGTTTGTCTTGTAATATTTTGTTGCACATTGTACATTTTAATATTTTCAAATGTTAGCTCTGGATTTATTCCCTGAGATGTCTGTTTCTTAAGTTTGTATCCAGCTAGAGAGATTGTTTTGAGAGTCAGGAGTTAAAGCCAAGCAAATCTAAGCAAAAGCACTTTTCACAGTCTTTCCAAATTGGTTTTGCATTGGCTGTTTGCTCTGTGTTAGAGTTCTCCTATTAAGCAGGTCACCCCAAGGTGAATGCAAAGTAAAGGCTCCTCTCTTTCTTTTCTGTGCCTGTGTCTTGTCCTGGGTTTATGCTTGCTAGTGGCCTTGGGAGTTCACCTGTTTACAGAAATTTGAATCCCCCCTTTACTCCCTAGGAAAAAGACCTTCTCTCCCTCCTGGGCATTCTTCTTCAGGATTTAAAGCAGACAAGCTTTAGCCCCAGGCCACCTGACTCAATGATTTCTTACTCTGCTTTTGCTACTTCAAGCTGCTTTTGCCTGGAGGGCAAATCTGGGGTTGGAGGTGGGGCCCCACATCAGAAAGAGTCTCTTAAGTCACACTTTCCCAGTCTAAACAGGACTGGGGACCCTCAAAAGGAGCACAGCCCAGCTCTAAACTTCCTGGAGAGGGACTGAGGGAGAGCTGTGTTTTCTTGTCTCATCACTTGCCCAACAAATGCAGCCCTTCAATTGTCCTCTGTGCTCTGAGGAACTGTACCACCTTTAAGTCTCCTCTGCCGCTTTTCTCCAGGGTGGGTTAGAACAATGCTCACCCTCAGAGCTGAGACTGAGAGAGCTGAAGCAGCGATCAGTGCTTGGGCTGCATACTCCCCAATCTTGGGGAACTGAGCCTTTCTGTTCCACTCTTGCAGCAGCAAGCTGTATCAGCGCCTCACTGTTGCCTGCCAGGAGGCTGGGGGATGGGTGGCAGTTGCTGTCAGGTGAAAAGTGCAATTCTGTGGTATTTACCGCAGTTCACCACTTCTTTCACCCTTGCCTGGATGCTGCACAGTATTCTCTGGACTCTGGGGTTTTGAAATAGTTGATTCAGACAGTTCCTGCCTGTTAAATAATTGCTCTGATAGAGGGACTGATTCCTGGAGCTCCCTTCTCTGTCATCTTCCTCAAAAGAGCTGCTTTTATTCATCATCTCCCAACCAGCTCCCCACAATTTTCTGATGATGAACAACATTTATCAAAATAAAAATGTAGGCGTGCAGCTCCGCCCAGAAGCAGTCAACAGGTGTCTGTCGGAACAGAATAGGCAAATGAATTCTCAAACGCATTTTTTTTTTTCGTGAGAAGCATCTGGCTTCAAGTTCCTCCTCTCTTCATCTGAGATAAATAGACAGACTGGCAACTGTTGATCCACAGGAAAGAAGACACAGCAAATATGACATCAGACTTGGAACTGGAGGAGAATCGGCTATCGTTCTAAGTCAGTGCTAACTAGCATTTGAAGAGTGGTAGGCATTTTACTGACAATCAGAAGCCAAGTGTGCAGAAAATATAATTCAAGATCTTTTGTAAAAGAAACATTCAGGATTTTCTCAAGAGTCCAGCAAGCTTGTGAAAGGGTAAAGCATCAAATATTTTCCATGCACAGGGCAAGTGTGAAGAAGAGAAGTGTGGAACTACAAGAAAACAAACTCGAAGGATTTGTCTTGGCAAGATATTACATCATAATATTTTGGGGCTGGAAGACCCTCTAATTCTCCAGCCACATTTTAGAAGTGAGAGCACTGAGGTCTGGGGAGGTAGTGACTTACCTGAGGTCATTTGGCCGGTTGGAGACAGGACTGGGTCATTGACTTTCATGCATATATAGTCTTCTTTCCGTAAACCATGCAGCCTAGGTGAGCTCTACATATGGAGAGGTTCTGGAGAGAGGAACTGGGTCTCTGTTAAAAAGGAGGAATGGTGCCAAATTGCATATCTTGGTGCTGTATTACTGAACCTGCTTGGGTTTTGGCTGCTGCAGGAGTTTCAAAGAACTCGTGCAAAGCACCTTCCTCAAGCCACTTGGTACCGAGGTCACAATGGCAAACGGCAAAGGGGAAAGAGAGCTGATTGACCTGAACCAGTTTGAAATCTGGGCAGCCACAACCATAGAAGCAATCGCAGCAGCAGTGGCCTTACTAGAGGTTCAGACTGCCTTTCTGAAGAGCCCTGTTACTGGCAGCTGAAGTTCTTTTTTGTCCTTGGAAACGTTGAGCCCCTTAATCTGCCCATGTTTGGGAGAGCAACACAGAGGAAGAGGCTGAAGTGTTTAATCAAGCAACGGTTCCAATTGTGGATACGTGGAATCAGCTTCTGCAAGAAGCTGTCACAAAGCAGCTCACTGTGAAATGCAAGATTCTGGGTGGATAAATGAATTTCCTTACATTGGTTCAAATAACTAATGAAAGAATAATTGCTGTTTCCCCAAGGGTTGCTCTTCCACCTAACTGGTTTAGGAAAGAACACAACAGAGCTGGTTGTAGAAGCCCGCCTGCTCCTGAACCCACCTGGTCATGCTTGCACTGTGGTGAAGAGTAAAGTTTTAGGTATAACCTATAGTATCTGGGGATGCATGTGATTATGATGAGTTGCTATTATAGGATGCAGATGGTAAAGGTCAATGGTGGTTTAGCTAAATTTTGTATGTTTTAAGAAAAATTTCAAAAGCAACTTCTATAGGTTTGAAGATCCTATGCCAACGAGTACGTGGTAAATCTATGTAATGATCTCTTCTGGGTTACTAGGTGCCATCTAAAAAGTTACACACACACACACACATTTTTAAAAGATATTATTTATGGCTTGGTGGGGCAGAGGAATTTGGAATAAAACCATTATCATAATTTGAGTGGGGTTTACAATATCCCTGCTATATTTGGTCCCACAAAGATGCACTATCCTGTCCTCAAAGGATGAGTGAATTGAACTAAATGGATTGCTGCTTCAGCGCCCTGAGCTTAATTCCATGCTGCGTCTGACTTGTCTGTCCTGTAGGAAGTCGGCCATCAGGTCCACTGAAGTGGTAGAGAGAAGGGGGTGATAGTGGTGGTATATGGGTGGTTTTAGTTTTTGAGAAGACCTGAGAATAAAAAGAATCAACAAGAAGGCTCGGCACCTGTAGCTGACACCCCTTGGGCCCCCTTCACATGACTGTGGTTCCCCTTTTTTACTCCAGCCATTGCTGCAGCATCCAGCAGTGCACAGGTACAGCCCAAGAGCGCCTCATTCCAGCCTCAGCTGTTATCTCTTACTTTCTGACCTGGGGCTTCTCTGCTGCTACCCAACAAGACTGCTACAGGACCTTAGCCATTTTAATAAATGTGCAAACCTGGAAGAATGACGGAGCTGACACCTCTTGACCAGGGGGGGATAGGAGCCAGTGGACACATCTTTCCATTGTGTGTTTCTTGGATGGACAATTCTGAGATGCATTTTCCAACTAGGCTCCTCAGAGGGTTTCTAGAAGGTTGAGCCTTGGTTGCCTGAACCTCAGTAACACACGCTTTGCATTGTTTTTCTCGGTTTCATGCTTCCCAGTTCTCCAATTCTGTGCCTTAGGTTCATTTCCAAAAATAAAGACACTGCATGCACACCAAAGTCTCAGCTCTGTTCTTGTGGAGAAAACTATGCCAAGAAAACAGCATTTATTATATTTCTTCCAGTCTGCACCCACACCCCACCCCTGTCCCCCGCCTTGTGCTGGCCTCTCCCATATCCTTTGATTTAGCAGTTCAGTGTTATGGCCTCACTCTTTTTCAATTTTCTGTCTTATTTTTGACATCCTGTTTGGATCTCAACTATCTTGCTTAGCCTGTTTTTGTCATTCAAGTCCAGTGTGTTGGTACCCAAATCCCTTGAAATCCATGGCTATAAAAATGCCTCAGTTCTTCCTCCTGTGAGTGCAAAAGGCTCACTAATTTCACTGGATTTAAACATAGCATTGTGTCTTTAATTAGGTACTTTCCAAATCCCCTGTGGTATGTACAGTTTGGATTTCTAAATTATGCCAAAAGCATTTCATGTGAGGGGGGATGTGTGACGATTATTGAGTCATGGTTTCTAAATCACCTTGAAAGTCTAGAATTGAAGATGTTTTGAAAACATGTGGCGGTAGCGTCAGTAACAGACATTGCCTTCGTCCACAGCATAAATTCAGTTCAGGGAAACTGTCTTGTCCATCTAAGCCTGGAGAGGGTGAACACACTGCAGGAACTCTGTGCTCCGACAGCACAGACTGCTGCAATTTATCCATTCAGCCATCCATAAACACTTATTAAATATGTATCTCATGTCAGGAATTCTGCCAGGCCTCACAGATTAAAAAGTCACCTTCCAGTTGCTCACAGAGCAGTGTGTGTGTGTGTGTGTGTGTGTGGGAGGGGGCTGAACAGTACACAGACATTTCCCACATGGAGCTGCCATTTATAGAGGAAGAGACATACATGACAGAAAAGTTTGGAAAGAAAGGCCATAGCTACATGGAGAGATTCCGTAAGGCATTACAAGGGAGGTAAGATCTGGGTGAAGCTTGAGAGAAAGTGGAATTTTTTAAATAAACACTTTACTTTGGAATAAGTTTAAGTTGCAAAGATAATTCAGAGTCCCAATATACCCTTCACTTAACTTCCCCCACGGTTAGCATCTCACATTTCCATGGTACACTGGTCAAACTAAGAAACCAACATTGTTATATAAAAGTAAACTCTTTACTTTACTGGGATGGTAACAGTTTTTCCCTTAAGGTCTTCTTTCTGTTCCATGACACAGCCTAGGTAGCCACATTGCATTTAGTTTTGTTTCCTCAGTTTCCCCCATCCTTGCTGGCTTTTCATGATGTGCTGGTATGAAAGGAAGTATGTCCCCTAGAAAAGCCATGTTTTAATCTAAATCCCATTTCATAAAGGCAGAATAATCCCTATTCAGTACTGTATATTTGAAACTGTAATCGGATCATCTCCCTGGAGATGTGGTTTAATCAAGAGTGGTTGTTAAGCTGGATTAGGTGATGACATGTCTCCACCCATGTGGGTGGGTCTTGATAAGTTTCTGGAGTCCTATAAAAAAGGGAACATTTTGGAGAAAGAGAGATTCAGAGAGAGCAGAGTAGAATGACATAGCTACGAGAAGCAGAGTCCACCAGCCAGCGACCTTTGGAGATGAAGAAGGAAAATGCCTCCCAGGGAGCTTCATGAAACAGGAAGCAGGAGAAGAAACTAGCAGATGATGCTGTGTTCACCATGTGTCTTTCCAGATGATAGAGGAACCCTGACTGTGTTCACCATGTGCCTTTCCAGATGAGAGAGAAACCCTGACCATGTTTGCCATGTGCCCTTTCACTTGAGAGAGAAACCCTGAACTTCATCAGCTTTCTTGAACCAAGGTATCTTTCCCTGGATGCCTTTGATTGGACATTTCTATAGACTTGTTTTAATTGGGACATTTTCTCAGCCTTAGAACTGTACACTAGCAACCCATTAAGTTCCCCTTGTTAAAAGCCGTTCCGTTTCTGGTACATTGCATTCCGGCAGCTGGCAAAGCAGGACACACGACCTTGACAGTGTTGAGGAATGATGGCTGGTTATCTCACAGAATATTATGCAATCTGGGGTTGTCTTATGTTTTCCTCGTGGTTAGACTTTAGGGGAAGAATGTCCCAGAGGCCTTTCCTACTCACCGCATCGTCTCAGGGACTGCCTGACATCCACATGACGCCATCAGTGACGTTAACCAACAAGGAGAATTTTAACGGGAGAAATAGCTTCACAGGTGGAAGGGCTTGTGTGAGCAAGATGTGGGTGTGCCCAGTGTGGATTAGTGGGCTGTCCAGTGGGGCTGATGTGTGGAGTACTCACCAGAAAGCACTGCTAGATAAGCCGTATGCCAGTAAGGCACTTTTAAGGTTTTGAAAGATTTTATGGAAACTAACTTCTTCAAAGCTTTGCACTACATGGTAAAGTGATTGGGTGGGTGTGCTAGTACCCACTAATAGGTGAGAAAACTAAGGCTCAAGGAAATCAAGAGGCTGGCAAAAGTTTGCACAAGGAGTGTCAGAGCCAGACTGAGACACGGTTCTCCCGAGTCCCGTCCCAGGGTTCTTTGCTCCATGCTGTGGTCACTAACTTTCAAAGACACTCATGGAACAATTGTTGGGAGGGATGGGACAGTGTATATGGGTCTGCTGTGGCTGGACCCATCCTGCTGTGTCCCAATTTCCTACCTAAGTTCTATGCTCACAGTAGCTAGGCAGGGTGATGCCAACTCTGAGGAGATAAGAGCTCTCCCATGCCAGTTTGGGCAAGTATTTTTATGTGCTGCATCTTCAAACCTGGTGCTTGCCGTGGGGTATAAATTTGTCGAAGGAATGTGCCATTGTGGTTCTAATTGCAGAATGGCAACCATGCAATTCTCACTGGCAAATGTTTCTTATCGCATTCCCTGGGAAATCAGGGAAAATACAAGTGACAAAACTCTTCTGGCAATAGGGAGATAACTATTAGTCTTGGCTGACCCAGGTCCAGAATGAGAGAAGAAGTAAAAGGAGATCAGAGGAGTTTCTCTTTCCTCAGCAAACTATGGGACTGGACCTTAATTACGTCATAAAGGGAGCCTCGAGTTGACTAATTGGTAAGTTTCCTTATCCCTGGTGTTTAGATTTAACATTCATTTAATCACTTAAACACATTATATACCCGCTGTGGGTTAGGCAATGAGGATGTAAGATGAACATAGAAAGAAGGCTTGCTACTTAATTAGGAAGCTCCCCTACTATTAGGGGAGACAGTAAGAAAATTAATTAGTGAAGAGAGCAATTAACTGTCTGGCCCTTCACAGAGGAGGTTATGATGAAGTTGGGTCTTATAGGACAAAGAATTTTAGTGGCAGAAAACAGCATATATAACAGTGTGGAAGAGAAGTAGCATTGTCTGAGGACACGTGAGTCATTTGGTGTTGCTGGAAGCTAACAAGGGGAATGGGGCCCGTGGAGGCAGAGCAGGGGAACACAACTTTTACCCCAGGCTTAGTCCAGAACCTCCTCTTGGGGGTTAGGAGACCCTCTGCAGAAGCCCCTCTAGCATCCTCCCCTGTGGGATGCCATCCTTTAGAGCCAAGCACTTGGATCTAAAGGTTTTGCCTGATCCTCTCATTATTGCAACTTGATCTTAGAAGTGCAGCCTAATCCCTGGAAATGTGTTGAAAGCAAAACAGCATTTGGTTTGTGATTGGCAACAGATTCTCTTGCAACTCGTTTTTATACAGCTTAGGACTGAGTGGAAACATCCCACTGGACTTAATGCAGTGTTCCTGTAAAACTGCAATTGGGGGGGGGGATGTTATCTGTTGATCTTTGATATTCATTTGTTCACGGAGCCCTGTCATTATACCATGTCACATGGCTCCCTTTTAGTTTCCAAAGCCATTAAATGCTAAAGAAAACAGGATTTTTCCATTATATGTACAAATTCCAAGGGCAGCCTCCCAGAAAATAAAAGTTTTTATATAACAGAGTGGATGTGTTCATGAAAGATATATTGTTTATTTTCTTGGCACAGAGTTAACTCTAAAATAAGATTACTTAATTGAAGAAAACATTTCCTGACATGCTGAGAAGCAACATTTGAACCAAATCTCCTGTCTCTGAGATTAAGTCTAGGGTGGATATGTTCTAGGCTATTTAATCCATGTGAATCTCAAATGAAATCATTTTAACTACTGAGGCATTTAGTCGGTAAGACAAAATGTAACTCAATACTACAGGCAATAGCTTGTAATCAATTATAATTTTAAGTTGGGAAGGTTCCTGAGTTTTGTTGTTACAGTAGTCGTTTATTTATTTATTTATTGGCACAAAAAATCTTAAATCTGGAAGCATTCAATTTAATTTTTCATAACACTAGGCCTCTCCTGGCTTTGGTTTGCAGGGTAACTCGGCTCGTTTTCAGTAATTCTTTTATGCTATTTTTGGGATTTTAGGGTCAGCATCACACCATAAAACTAGTCTGTGTGCTCGTGGCAGAGCCAGCTCGGCATTCACCCAGGATTCTCCTTTTCTTCCTGCCACATGGCAGCTTGCGAGAATGAGTTCCCAATCTTCTGGGGAGTTGGGTACGGTCAAGTGATGATTAAGTTCTCGCCCAAAGATGGTGAACTGCCAGGTCCAGGCTGGAGACACTGGACATGGTGTGTGCCCCTTCCTGTTGGCTAGAATTTGGACGTGGAGACTCAGCTTTCACCATGTGGGCAATGACAATGCCCTGGGATAAAATGCCCAACAGAATGGAATTGGATCCCTGAATGTCTGTGTGGAGCAGAGCTGTCCAGCCAAACTGCGTTTTTCACCTTTGAATTATTATGTGTGAGATAGATAAGCACCCCTTTTCTTTAAGCCATTATATCAGTCAGGGTTCAATCAGAGAAACAGAAACACGAAGAGATAAAAATATAATAAGGTATTTGTTACAGGGATTTTTTTTATTAATTAAAAAAATTAACAACAAACTAAACATTAAGATATTATTCCATTCTACATATACAATCTGTAATTCTTAATATCATCACATAGTTGCATATTCATCATTTCTTAGAACATTTGCATCGATTTAGAAAAAGAAATAAAAAGACAACGGAAAAAGAAATAAAACAATAACAGAGAAAAAAAGATTATACATACCATACCCCTTACCCCTCACTTTCATTTACCACTAGCATTTCAAACTAAATTTATTTTAACATTTGTTCCCCCTATTATTTATTTTTATTCCACATGTTCTACTCTTCTTTTGATATAGTAGATAAAAGGAGCATCAGACACAAGGTTTTCACATTCACAGAGTCTCATTATGAAAGTTATATCATTGTTCAATCATCATCAAGAAACATGGCTACTGGAACACAGCTCTACATTTTTAGGCAGTTCCCTCCAGCCTCTCCACTACATCTTGAACAGCAAAGTGATATCTACTTAATGCATAAGAATAACCTCCAGGGTAACCTCTCGACTCTGTTTGGAATCTCTCAGCCATTGACACTTAGTCTCATTTCACTCTTCCCCCTTTGGTTGAGAAGGTTCTCTCAATCCCTTGATGTTAATTCTCAGCTCATTCTAGGGTTTTTCTCAGTCCCTTGATGCTGAGTCTCAGCTCATTCCAGGATCTCTTTCCCACGTTGCCAGGAAGGTCCACACCCCTGGGAGTCATGTCCCACGCAGAGAGGGGGAGGGTGGTGAGACTGCTCGTTGTGTTGGCTGGTGAGAGAGGCCATATCTGAGCAACAAAAGAGACTCTCTTGGGGGTGACTCTTAGGCCTAAATTTTAAGTAGACTTGACCTTATCCTTTGTGGGTGTTACAGGGATTTGATCTCCAAAAATTGTGGTTGCTGGTTAAGTCATCTCTGAGAGGCTGATGTCTTTGTGACTCGTGGGAGAGAATGAAGTCCATAGCACAGGCAGTTGGGAAGGGAAGGTGGGTGAATGTGGGGAGAGCAAGGAACAGGTGGAACCCACAAGCACCCAGCTCTGACCTTGATGGTATGAACGTCTGCAGGAGAAGCTGGCATTCTTCTTCATGAAGCTAAACACACACCCCCAGCCTGGGAGTCAGAGAAACCGAAGGAGGAATCAGAAGATGGAGCTGTTGCTGCCTGGCTGGTGGGCAATACCAATGCAGTGAGACCAAGGACAATGGCTGCGGCTTCATTTCCATCCTCCAACTCTCACATGAGAATCTTTCTTGTGGCCCACTCTAACTAGAAATCTACAGGGAATAGAGTTCTGGGAAATGTAATTCAGTGTAGCCAAGTTGACATATTACAAAGCCCCTCAGTCAACTCCTCGTCAACTTGCCTCAGGCAGCTCCTTCAACCATTCTTTATCTCCAAAGGAAAACTATAGCAAAGTCAGCCTTCCTCCTCCATGAGACACATCACACATGCAACCCCAAACATGCTAACCCTCTCCCCAGAAGAGAATATAAAGTCCTTTTTTTTTATCTTTGAGTGATGTTAATTTTTCTTATAGCTGATTCACGGTCTCTTTTTTATATATGGCTACTTAAATATTGATATATCAAGTTAAATGATGATGTAACACATCTTATGTTAGGTGATATGGAAATGAGAGGGCAAGGAAACAAACATAGGTGGTTAATGTTTTATATACACAAACATTAATATATCAAAATAAGGAAGAAATACTCATAACTATTACCGTTCTCATTTATGCAGTAATTACATGGGCATTGCTGGTATTTGTCATTACTTTTTTCCACTGCCCATTCCATAGGATCTTTGCCCTCAACTTGCCATGTTTCTTTGCCAGGTTGGATTACTCAAATTTTCATTCCTGAAGGGGCTGTGTCCTACCTGAATTGGGTTGTTGTAGTTTTCCATAAAAAACTTAATTTTAGGACATAGGGATAGTAAGAGATGGCCAAACGATTTCCCACATTCTAAGTACATCACTCCTTAGCCCTATTGAGTAGCTTCCCCAATTTTCTGTGATTATCAGGATCTTTCGCCCCAACCAGTGAAATAACCCTCTTCTTTGCCCGTTGGTTCTCTGGCATAAGGAGCACGAAGTGCCCAGGTGGCAGTTCCAATTTACACATCACTGCAGTCAGTGTATCCCTTGGTGGAAGAATTTTCTACCTCTAGTTAATTTTAAGACAATGACCTTAAGGGAGGAACTTAAAGACTTGGGCTAATGATATTCTTTTCCTAAATTCCCCCTTCAATAGCAAGAAGCAACAAACCAACTCCATCGTACTCCTTATTTTCATTAAAATGCTTATGGTGGCAAATCCTGGCCGCTCAGCCTTGCTTTATGTAGGCACTTGATTACCAGTATTTAGGGTGATAATCTAAGTAACTGTTTTGCCACTGCATGCCATGGACTTCCAGTGCCCCCTTTATCACTGCAAATAGGGTCATTAATGCCTTTTTTTTCCTCACCCCATACTTATTTTCTTGCATTCTTAGTTTAAATGCCAATTCCTCAGAGGTCCTATCACTAACTACCACCACCATTTCCCTTTACATTGCCTTCCCCCTTTACCTAATTCAAACCCTGATATCCCTGTTTTTCCGTCTTTCTGTGAGTAAGTATGGTATGTCTCTGGTCTGAACACAGAAAAGTCAACTCCTGAGTGCTAAGATGATAAAAATTTCTATTAGAACATTATGTGTATGTTTTTTAAATCTTATTTTATTTATTAAAGATACCAACATACAACACAAACATTTTTACCATATGATCATTCCATTCTACTTATATAATCAGTAACTCACAATATCATCACATAGTTGTATATTCATCATCATGATTATTTCTTAGAACATTTGCATCAATTCAGAAAAAGAAATAAAAAGAAAACAGAAAAAAATTCATACATACCATACCCCTTACCCCTCCCTTTCATTGATCACTAACATTTAAATCTACTAAATTTATTTTAACATTTGTTCCTCCTATTATTTATTTATTTTTAATCTATATGTTTTATTCATCTGTTGATAAGGTAGATAAAAGGAGCATCAGACGTATGGTTTTCACAATCACACAGTCGCATTGCTAAAGCCATATTGTTATACAGTCATCATCAAGAAACATGGCTACTGGAACACAGCTCTACATTTTCAGGCAGTTCCCTCCAGCCTCTCCATTACATCTTGACTAACAAGGTGATATCTACTTAATGCGTAAGAATAACCTCCAGGATAACCTCTCAACTCTGTTTAAAATCTCTCAGCCACTGACACTTTATTTTCTCTCATTTCTCTCCTTCCCCTTTTGTTGAGAAGGTTTTCTCAATCCCTTGATGCTGAGTCTCAGCTCATTCTAGGATTTCTGTCCCACGTTGCCAGGAAGGTCCACACCCCTGGGAGTCATGTCCCACGTAGAGAGGGGGAGGCGGTGAGTTTGTTTGTTGTGTTGGCTGAGAGAGAGAGAGGCCACATCTGAGCAACAAAAGAGGTTCTCATGGGGGTGACTCTTAGGCCTAATTTTAAGTAGGCTTAGCCTATTCTTTGTGGGATTAAGTTTCATATGAACAAACCCCAAGATTGGGGGCTCAGCCTATAGCTTTGGTTGTCCCCACTGCTTGTGAGAATATCAAGAATTCTCCACTTGGGGAAGTTGAATTTTCCCCCTTTGTCACCATTTCCCCAAGGGGACTTTGCAAATATTTTTTTATTCACTGTTCCGACCACTCTGGGATTTATCGGGGCATCACTCTGGACAAACCTACAAAATCTCTTGCCCTACTCAAGGTTCCATATACTATGGAGTTCAATTAAGCTGTCCACATAAGTTATATTAGGAAATGCACTAGTCAAAATACAAATTTTGTACCAAATAAACACTTTTTTTTGCTGTAGTCTCACACATAAGTTAAAGTTTTAAAACATTAATTACCATCTATTTTCAACACCCGGCAATATTGACATTCCTTCTTCCTCATGCAAAAACATTTTTAAATTTGTACATTTATACACTCTAGGCATTCCTAGATTATACCATCTCAGTCTGTATAGTCTATCTTTCCTTCTGATTTCATTTGTGCCCCCAGGGCTCTTCCCTCTGTCATTCTCACATTCAGCTTCATTCAATGTTCTAACATTATTGTATTACAGTTAGGTAGTGTTGTGCTATCCATTTCTGAATTTTTACAATCAGTCCTGTTGCACAATCTGTATCCCTTCAGCTCCAATACCCAGTATCTCCAGTTACCTATTTCTATCTCCTAAATGGTCTCTGTTACCAACTGAAGTTTTCCAAGTTCATTCACTAATGTCAGTTCATAGCAGTGAGACCATACACAGCATTTGTCCTTTTGTTTCTGGCTAATCTCACTCAGCATAAGTCCATCCATGTTGTTACATACTTCATAACTTTATTCTTTCTACAGTTGCATAATTTTCCATCGTATATATATACCACAGCTTGTTTAGCCACTCATCTGTTGATGGACATTTGGGCTGTTTCCCTCTCTTGGCAATTGTAAATAATACTGCTATAAACATTGATGTGCAAATGTCCATTTGTGTCCTTGCCCTCATGGCCTCTGACATTAATGCCTTTTAATCTAATCAGATCTGACAAAGAGTTCCAGAAAACCCAGGACTAATTCAGATAACTCATCTTTAAGACTAATTCCTCTGGAATCACACTTGGCACCAGCTTTTTTATTGTTAGGGATCAATCAAGAAGCAGAATGAGAAAGGGTATTTATTAGTTGTAAGCAGAGAAACTGGCCCTGTTTGTAAGCAAATAAAAGACATTTATTGGAAGGCCGTGATGGTGTTTACAGTCGAGGAGAAAGCCCAAGAGCCAGTCCCGAGCAGACTGGAGCCCAGAAGCTCCAGGAACTCTCAATACTGGGAACTTCTCAGCAGTCTCTCCCAGGCACTCAGACGCTGCCACTGGAACGAGAACATTAGTTTGCTGTTTTAAGTATCCTTGCATCTTGATCCTCAAGGTTCAAAGTCCCAGAAGAGGGAGTCTGATTGGCTGAGCACAGATCTCAGGTCAGCTTGAGGTCTGTACCCCGGGAGTGAAATGCAGGGTCAGGAGGGAGTTCTGGGGTGAAGGTGAAGGGGGACAGATTCTGGTACAAGCTGATCGTTTTGAACTTGGACCCGGGGTTCACGACCGTGGATCTTGGAATGCCTCGGCACTGCCAGGTCGGCTCTCACACAGGGTCTTAGGCAGGGCAGCCGCTTGCCCTGCATCTGCCCCGCAGCTGAGACTGCCTAACACATGAATGCCTGCAGTCACTCATTTGACAAATATTTATTGAACATCTACTATGTACCCAGTTACTATTCCTCGGAAATCTTTTCATACCTATTGTTGGACTAGGTTAACTTTAAAGGACATGACGTTACAATGATTACTTGTCCAGGTTGATCACAAGAGTGGGTCTGAGCCTGGAGAGTTGTATCCACTGCCTCAGAAGTGCTCAAAGGGGAAAGAAGGAATTTATTGTTTCATATAATTGTACGTCTAGATTGCTGAAGCAATCCACTTTTAAGCTCTGGGAGGTGAAGGCTCATTTTTCATGTTGGTCTTGTTCAACTTACTCAAGCTTTCCTCAGCGTTTGAGAGAACTTTATAAAGTACCACTGAGAGAATGAGTGCGTTTTTCATAGAGATTATGTCAGACCCTGGGAACTGCCTGCGGTGCCTCCGGGAGCTGTGCTGTGGGCCAGAGGGAGCACAGCTTAGTGAAGGAGCACGGGGCCGGGAAGAGGAGAGCTGAGTTCTAGTTCTAGCTTTGCCACTGCCTGGCCGTGTGACTTCCAGCAAGGCCTGTGTCCTGTCTGGGCCTTGGTTTCTCCTCTGAGGACACTGAGGTGGCCAGGAAGCCGCCGTCTGAGGGGTCTTGCTCAGACGGCAGAGTGTTCTAGAAACACATATCTGGAAGCCTTTCAGGACACGCATTCTCTGGCTTGCTACGGTTGCCACTCCCCTCTCAGCTTTGGGTAAACCAGTCTGGTCCCCCTAGGCATTTGAGTTTGCGACTTCTGCACACGGAAGTCTCCAGTTCTGATACTTCCTGAGGCATGGCCATGGAGTATAAGCACCATGAGGGCTGAATGTCCAGCCTTAGAATGGTGTCTGGGACATATTAAATGCTTGGTAAATATTTGTTGCTTGAATGAACGCATGCATGAAAATTAGGCAAAGCTACTGAGCAAATCTGTGTCGAAAAAGATGTGGGGGATCATGTCAGGATTTGGATAAGTTTGTTTTGCAATTGCAGTTGAAATGGAGCAAGGAGGAGGATCTCCCATCTTCCCCGACTCCTCAGCTCGTCTGGGAAGGGCCGGGTTGGGTGCACTAAGAGTGATAAAACCTTTGTACCAGCTTCCGCAATCACATAATACAAGTGGGGTTAAATACTAGCTGCCACCGTTGCAGGGCTTTCCCTCCGCGAAACTGACCACTCTGTGTAGCTGCATCGCTGCGGGCTCTTCGGACCCCTGCTCCAGACGCTCAGCCTGCTTCCAGACCAAACCAGCATTCTCTTACTCCTGGGTCCAGTTGAAGAATTTCCTGTGAGCTTCCTACTGTGTGTTTTAAAAAGTTCCTTTCTGAGAGTCCAACCCCACAACTCTGCTGTTAACACCCAATAAAACTTATTTTTCCAGTAGCTGTTAAAGTTTAACATCAAATCATACCACACGTCAGCCCAGCACCCACACAGGCCTTCCTCGCCTGCACAAGTGGGCCCCCTTAACGTGCCGGCTTTGGGGAGAGTACAAAATCTAGTTCCCTTTCATAGCCATCTTGGGAGAAACTCTGCCAAAACAACACTTTCATTCCTGCGTAAGCGGTGAGAAGCACTTAAAGATCTCTCAGCGAAACAGATAAGATGAAGTTAGACCTGAGCATTAAAGGAATCATTTAAAATCAGAAATTAATGCTGAATTATTTGTAAGCATGTCTACTATTTTCTCAGTTTTTTTTTAGCGCCAATTGTTTGTAGTGCAGATGTTCAACTTGTAGATTAAAAATCTAAGTCACTTAAATTTTATCTGACACGCTCATACTCATGCTCTTCTGGATTCAAGAATCTAAAAACCCATGTTGGAACCCCACGCAGAGAGGGCAGAGCAAAGAATTCTTCTAGTCTCCTGAAATTCAAATGAGCAAGTTGACCCAGCGTGGAAGCCTCGGTCTGAGCTCAGCCCCCCCTGCCCAGGCTGCGGTTTGTTTATCACTTGGACAGGTGGGTGACACCTACCTGTGTGACAGAGCCTTCCTTGCGCGAGGGTCCTCGGTGGAGACCGACAGGCCGTCTGAACACACAGAAGAAGCCTCTTTCCTCCTGCATTCGCAGGGTTTCCCTGGAGATACCCCAGGCAGAGTTTCAGCTTTTGCTTTTCCTTGGCATTTGTAGACAGAGGAGCCCAGGTGCTTTCACTCTGCGCTGCCCATGAGCGCACCCATCCAGGAAGTCTTGGGAAGATAAACATGCAGAAAACTGGCCCTCGGGGTCACAGGTTTTGCCCTTGCAAATTGTCCTCTGAGATAGCTCAGTGCTGGGGCACGTCTTCACAAAGGATGAGTGTGGACCCTGAGCTGCAGAACAGCATGTCGGGTTTGTCTGTCCATCTCTGGAGCAATTGGCTCACATTTCCCGTGTGCCTATCCTTAACCACTTGATCAAAACACAAAGATGTGAAAATGCATTTTAACAGAGCGGGGAGCAGTTCTGTAGGCTCCACATTTCAAACAAAAGCAGTCACCTCAAAGGGCTCTGGCCATGGGACACCACGTGGCGGCCTTGAGATGGGAGACACCCAGGCATTGGTCTGTAGAAATGATGTCGCACAAACAGATAAAGACGATCATATGGGCAGGGTTAAGGGATAATGACATCATCACTTCATTTAATGCATATGGAATATATGGTTCTTCTTTATTATAGCCATCTTCATGTACAAAACCAACAGAAATCATAAAGCCTAATAATATTTGTAAGTGTTCCCTGAAACAGGCTGAATTCACAGCCCCAAGAAGATAGTGGTGGTGGGGCCACGCCTGCAAAGTACACAATTAGAGAGTAATTATCTAAAATATACATTAAGAGAAAGCCCATTTTCAGAGATAGGTAGCCACAGGAACGTCAGACCCTACAATTCTTAAGGTGAATCTTGCACAAAATTGGTGTCAAGAGGCTTCTGTCCAGCCTCAGCCTCCTTGGCAGGATTTCCACATTTGTTTGGATAGTGGGAAAAAGTAGATCTCTACAGTTTATCTTCATGGTTTCTTTTTTCTTTTTTTTTTTTTTAAATACTAAAAAACACAAAGCAAATGCAAACATTCCTATTTAGATCATTCCGTTCTACATATATAATCAGTAATTCCCAATATCATCACATAGTTGCATTTTCATCATCATAGTCATTTCTTGGAACATTTGCATCTATTCAGAAAAAGAAATAAAATGATAACAGAAAATAATTTATACATACCATGCCCCTGACCCCTCCCTTTCATTGATCACTAGCATTTCAAACTAAATTTATTTTAACATTTGTTCCCCCTATTATTTATTTTTATTCCATGTGTTCTACTCGTCTGTTGACAGTAGATAAAAGGAGCATCAGACACAAGATTTTCACAATCACACAGTCACATTGTGAAAGCTATACCATTATACAATCATCATCAAGAAACATGGCTACTGGAACACAGCTCTACATCTTCAGGCAGTTCCCTCCAGCCTCTCCACTACATCTTGAATAACAAGGTGATATCTACTTAATGCGTTAGAATAACCTCCAGGATAACCTCTCGACTCTGTTTGGATTCTCTCAGCCATTGACACTTAGTCTCATTTCTCTCTTCCCCTGTTTGGTCGAGAAGATTTTCTCAATCCCTTGATGCTGAGTCTCAGCTCATTCTAGGATTTCTGTCCCGCGTTGCCAGGATATCTTCATGGTTTCTTAAAGAAAAGGTAAAATTTTCTTCTGGCTCTCTTTTTGTGTCCTCTCTCTAAACTTTCCTCTTTAAAATAACAATTTTTAAAACGTCCCTCAATTTACCCCATATCCTTCCTAAATAGGGGCACCCCTATTTTGCCCTGCTTCCGGCCCCTTCTTGGAAAGGCTCCTTCCCTTTGGGAGGATTTTCCTTGGCTCCCTCCACCTCCACCCCCTCAGGAGAACTGGAAACAGATATGGCCCGTCTCTCCGCGGAGACTTAACCGCAATGTCATCTGGACTATTTTATGACTGATTTGCATTGTCTGTGGAACTCAAACTGGAAAACTTCACAGGGGTTGTGCTTTTGATTGAACAACTTTGGAAAGCTGAAATTAGCTGAAAATACTTGAAAAATTCATCAATATACCAGATTTTTAGTATGGTTTTGAGGATGAGATTACAAGATGTAGGAATTTTCATATAAGAACAGAGAAAAAAGTAAAATGATTCCTAAACTTTCAGATTTCAAAACTGTAAACCCCCTCATTTTTGCTGGAAAGACCCTTGTTTTGCTACTTCCTCGCTGCCCAGAAAAGAGATGAGTGCTGTAAATTCTTGCTCTACCTGTAACTAATTAGTCTCACCTTACAGAGGATTTTGAGAAGTGTCATGATGGATTAGGAAATCATTTAAAAATTATACTCGTTTCCACTAGAACTAAAACAAATAGATGGACGAGGCCACCAAGGCTTTCAGAAAGCAGCACCTACTGAGCTGTACAATGTCAACTCGTCTTCAAGAATGTGCCAAGCAGAAGCCCTGCGATGATGTAATTTTAAGTTTAGTTTTTATTTTTATCAAAGTCATATGTGCACACATTTCAAGAGGCAAAGAATTGTTCAAAACTTGTATGAGAAGCAGCACTCTCCACCCCTGCATTCCACATTTCCCACTCTTTGAAGAGCCCTAGTCGACTTTTCCAAATGATCATCATTGTGTTTACATTTGTATCTCTAAATAACATGCTTTCATTGCTACTTCTCGAATTTTCACTTTACTGTGTTATCTGCTGACTTCCCACTGTGGAAGGCCTGAGGAGGGTTTTACACTCTTTTTCACTTCCTCTCATCACTCATAGTCACATGACCCATCAGCCTCCAACTGTGAACTCCCAAATAGCTTGACATGCTTTTAGTAAGATCAGTGCATATGTTACTATTTCATGGCCATTAAAAATGCTATTGACAGCTGAGCTATGCAGTATACTGGGATTGCTTTTCCATTTCTCTATAACTTATTGTTTTCTCTGTCCTTAATAATGTCTTGCTTTTTACTTTGCTTGGCTTTCTACATATTTATTTAACTCCTTCAGTTACGCCGATCTCTTCTCAACACACTCCACACGGTCAATGAGCCACCAGAAGTCACTCTGGGAACCTTCTGAACTGCTCCGAGCTGGAGAGACCAACCCCTGGGCTGGGTACATGCCTGTTGTCTAGGGACGTCTCACCACCACCTCGGGGCTCCCTTAGCCTCTGTCTTGTGTTGAATCCCCTGTTTCCTGGACCCCTTGTCTTCCTCCTTATCTACCCACTTGCCTTGCAGAACATATCCTCCAGGAGCTTTCTGAGAAAGGGTAGATGGGAGGTACTATTCTGAAAACTTGCATTTCTGAAAATGTCTTTATTCCACATTTTTACTTGATTAATGTGGGGGCTAGGTGTAGAATTCGAGGCCTAGGTAATCTTCCCACAGAATCAGAAGGCATATCTTCTTGGTCTTCAGATTTCCAGTGTTGCTGTTGAGAAATCAGATGGCATTCTGATTCCTGTTGTTCCATACCTTCTCCTCCCCTTTTCCCTCCTCCTCCTCTTCTGCTTCTCCTCCC
>PVIY010029740.1:0-31711 GCA_004026745.1 Myrmecophaga tridactyla | reverse complement strand
GGTATGTATAATCTTTTTTTCTCTATTATCGTTTTATTTCTTTTTCTGATGTCTTTTTATTTCTTTTTCTAAATCGATGCAAATGTTCTAAGAAATAATGAATATGCAACTATGTGATAATATTAAGAATTACTGATTGTATATGTAGAATGGAATGATATCTTAATGTTCTTTTGTTAAGTTTTTTAATTAATAAAAAGTTTATAAAAAAAATTTTCCCATTCTCTTCAATATTGTCAAGGTCATGAAAGATAAACAAAGAAAGAGAGAGAAATACTTCCATAGTTAAAGAGACTATGGAGATATGATAACTAAAAGCAATATGAACTCCTAGATTGTACCTTGGATACAATCCAGGTACAAAAAGCACAATACTGGGCCAATTGGCAAAAAATGAATTAAATCTATAGGTCAAATAATAATATTGAATGACTGCTAATTTTTAAACTGTTCAAAATTAGCAGTTTAAATTAAACTGTTAATTTAAAAATGACTGGTAATTTTTAGCAGTTACCAGATAAAAATTAGGTGGTTTTTATCATTGTACACTGGTTATATAAAATTGTTAGGATTTGGGGATTCTGTGTTGAGAATATATGGACATTCTTTGTACTTTTTGCAACTGTATTTAAGTCTAAAGCTATTGTATAATGAAATTTAAAAGTTATCTATGGCACCCCATAATCTTAACTTCAACATATTCTATATATTTCTAAAAAAATCATAAAATTAATTCCGTGATGACTTATGTATCAATCAATGGCAGGAACTTAGGGAAATTAAAAAGAGGTAATTGAAAAGAGTTTATTGAACTGTCTATTTACAAATATATGAACAGGATTCTTAAAAATGAAGAAGGATTCTTTAAACATCACAACAGGCATACCAAGAGTGGAATGACCTTACCAGCTGTTTTAGTTTGCTAAAGTTGCCAGAATGCAATATTCCAGAAACGGATTGCGTTTTACAAAGAAGATTTATAGGTTACAAATTTATAGCTCTAAGGCCATGAAAAAGCCCAAATTATGGCATCAACAAGATAATATCTGAACTCTAAAGAAAGGCTGCCAGCATCTGGAACACCTCTGTCAGATGGGCAGGAACGTGGCTGGCTTCTGTCGGTCCTTGCTCCTGATTCCCTGCTTCCAGCTTTTGATTCCAGTGGCTTTTTCTCTGTGCCCTAAAGATCTTCTCTTAGTGTCTCCGCAGTGTTTCTCTTTCTACACATCTCTGAATCCTCTCTTGACTTCTTGAGGGGCAAAGTCTGGATTTCATCTCTCAGTTTAGCATCTCCCCAGGCAATTTCTTTGTCAAAGTGTCTGGGCTTTCTCTAAAAATGTTTCCCTTCTAAAGGACTCTAGTAAATGGATTAAGACCCATCTTAAATGGATGGGACCACATCTCCATGGAAACAACCCAATCAAAAGGTCCCACCCAACAATAGCTCTGTCCCCACAACACTGGATTTAATGAACATGGTCTATATAAGTGTATAATGGCTTCAGATCAGCACACCAACCTAGACCAGAAAGAACAAGGGCAAAAAGAGCAGTAACCAGAATGCAGTGAGAGCTCTAGCTCTAAGAGAGCTGCTTGACATGTTCTGTGATCTTCAATAGAGGAATACAGCTGCAACAAACCTGTATGATCATGTGTAGAAGCTGGGGATGGGGGCAGATACCTTAATTTGTCATTCTTCCTGTCCTATAGTATCTTGGCACTGTATCTGACTGGCCAAATCGACCAAGAAGCCAGAAAATAAGACAACCTAGTTCATGTCATTGATAAATGTCTGCCTCTTAGACAGCAGGATGAAGGATGTACACTGGATCTAAAAAAGACAAGTAGAGAACATTCAATGCACCTGGATAACTGATAAAAATGTTATTTTCCCATACTTATAGCACTTCTTATCACATATTTAAAATGTACCAAGTTCATATTACATCAAGAAATTTAGTATTTTGTTAAGAAAAGAAAATAATCACAACACTCTGTCTGCATCTAAATGCATTAACAATATGTACTTTTAACTTCCATTTCAATCCCTGGCATTTGCAATGTATTTGCATTAATATACCATAATTGCAGAATTTTCATGAAATAGTTCGTCCTTTTAAAAACTGCTTGCTTTAATTTTGAGCAGATTACTTATTGTTGCTTCTGAAAACAATGCTGGGATTCCTAAAGGAACATGCTCAAACAAGAATCAAAAAACAGCATCAAGTAAGTTTGCCAATGGTTTTTCCTTCTGTATACTTTGAAATGCCACACTTTCTTAGCAAAACAACACATATTTTTAATTGGTGAAGAAAACAAGCATTTTAATGCAGCTTGACTTCAGTTTAGATGTCCAGCTATTAATACATTCTATTTGGCCTGAAAACATGTGTTTCTGGTTCTGTTTAATGGAAGCATTCCTGATATATGTTTACCTTATTTTTGTTTGATCTGCATTTTAATGCACTGGAAAGCCTCCAATAGAAAAGGCAGCATAGTAAATGATTTAGTAGAATTAAATAGTAGTTTAAGGATTTTATTCACTTGTCTTCCTTTAGGAGTTTGAGGGAAATCTATCTAATCTATCTATCTATCTATCTATCTATCTATCTATCTATCTATCTATCTATCTATCTATCTATCTATCTATCATCTCTGGACTTTACATATATATTTAAATACATAGAGAGATTATAAACATGCATATATATCTATATATGTTAGTGTATCTAAATTTCTGAATGATAATATATTATATAGATAACTCAATAATTATGAGTGTTGTTTTACCTATGTGAATACAATGCTCAAGATTTACATAACAACAATTTGAGTTAATTTTATTTTATTAATAGAATTATTTCATCAATTTCATTAGTGCCACCATGGACTCTAGACCTCTCTAAATCAATGTATTTGATAATATGGTTAGTTTGTAATTTAATGATCTTTAGGGACAAATTCAAGGATGTATAAGCATTGGATAACTGTTTGAATTAATAAAGAAAGCATGGAAAAAGAGTAGTGCCTTTGACAATTGGTCCTATGAAAACTGGATATCTATATGCAAAAGAATGAAGGTGGGTGCCTGCCTACAGTTTTAGTTAGAGTTCTCAGGGAAACAGAACTAACAGAAGATATCTGTAAATATGAGGTTTACAAAAGTGTTTCATGCAACCATAGGGATGGAAGAATCCAAACTCTGTAGTTCAGGCCACAAGCTGGCAGCTTCAGTGAAGGTCCTCAACAGACTCCCTAAGAGAGGCTGGCTGGCTGAAGCAGAAGGAGAGGTTCTTTCTTCTGAATTCTCCTTAAAAGCCTATGGATGATTAGATTGTCACTCATGGCAGAAGACACTCCTCCTAGCCAAGTGCAGATGTAATCAGCCATGGATGCAACAAATGTGCTCATCATTTAAATCTGCAAAATGTCCCTACAGCAAGATAGGCCAGTGCTTGCTTGAGCAGACAGCTGAGTACTATCACATGGCTAATCTGACACATGGACCTAACCATAACACTTACATCATAACACATACAAAACTCAGTGCAAAATGGAAAAAGATCTATGTATGAGATCCAGGATCATAATACTCCTACAGGAAGAATTCCATCTTAAGGACCTTAGTTAGGCAATGGTTTCTTAGGTTTATACCAAAAGCATAAACAACAAAAAATATATGTAAATGGACCTCATCAAAATTAAAAAAAACCTTTTGTATGTCATAGGAATTCATCATGAAAGTGAAAAGACAATTTACAGAATGGGAGAAAATATTTGGAAATCACATATTTGATAATGGTTTAAAATCCAGAATATATAAAGAAAGCCTATAAATCAACAGCAGAAAAGCCAAATGACCCAATTAAAAATGGGCAAAAGGCTTGAATAGATATTTTTCCAAAGAAGATAAACAGATGGCCAAAAATCATATGAGAAGACATTCAACATCATTAACATTTTGAGAAATACAAGTCAACACCACATTTAGGGCAGGCCATGGTGGCTCAGTGGCAGAGTTCTCACCTGCCATGGCAGAGACCTGGGTTCAATTCCCAGTGCCTCCCCATGCAAACAAACAAACAACAAAAAAAAAACCCCACACAATTAGATCTCACATCACACCTAGAAAAATGTGTATTATTAAACAAAAACTAAAAATAACAAGTGTTAGGATATGGAGAAATAGAAAAACTCACTCATTTTCGGTCAGAATGTAAAGTGGTGTAGTCATTGTGGAAAACAGTGTGATGTTTCCTTAGAAAGTTAAGTTCAGAGTTACTATATGGACCAGAAATGTCAGTTCTATGTACTCTAAGTAACTGAAATCAGGGATTTGAGCAGATATTTGCACACTGATATTCATTGTAGCATTATTGGCAATGGCCAACAAATGAAAGCAACCCAGAGGTCCAACAATAGAAGAATAGATAAACAAAATACGGTGTATATTTACAATACAATACTATTCAGCTATGAAAAAGAGTGAAGTTCTGATATGTGCAACAATGTGGATGAACCTTGAAGATATCCAGTTGAATGAAACCAGCCACACACTAAATGAAAATAATATTGTATTATCTCGCTGATACTTAATAATTAGATACTTAATAATTAGAATAAGCAAAATAGTATAGTCAGAAAGTAGAACATAAGTTATCAGAGGCCAGGGTGGGAGTAGGGAATAGAAATGCCAAGTTAATTAATTGTTTTTCTACAATTAGAAAAACAATTAATTAACTTAAAGCTTCTGGAATTCAATATACAGAAATGGAATGGCTTTTAAAGGAAAAGTTGTAAAGTTGAAAGTTTACAGTTCTAAGGCCATAGAAATGTCCAAAGTAAGAAATCAAGGGAAAGATATCTTGACTCAAGAAAGGATGATGGGTCCAGAACACCTCTGACAGCTGGGAAGGCACACGGCTAGCATCTGCTGGAGTCTTTTACTTTTCATTTCAAACAGCTTCCTTAGAGGTGTTTTCTTTCTGCATTTCCAAATGTCTGGGTTTTGTGTTGGCCTTAAAGCTTTTTCCAAAATGGTTCCCTTTAAAAAGTTCCAGTAAGAAATCCCACCTTGAATGAGTAGAAACACATCACATGGAAACCATCTAATCAAAAGGTCCCACACACCATTGGTTAGGTCACATCACCATGGAAACAACCTAATTAAATGATCCCACTCAACACTATTGAATGAAGATTAAAGAGGACAGCTTTTCTTGGCTACACAACAATTTCAAATCAGTACTTTCATCCTCTGGACACCAAGAAGACAGATTATTTCCATAAGCAAAATACATTCATTCAATTACAATATCACAAAGCTTTACAATACAAATATAATACAAAGTCAGAAACAATACAAAATCTCATCAAAGTCAACTAGAGGCACAGTCTTTCTTGAAACAAGATTATCCTCTGGTTCTGGACCTGTAAGACTCAGAAAAAGTTGTTGCTAATATACAAAGGAGGGGCAGTCTAGGATACATGTCTCCATCTCCATAGGGAGAGGTTAGAAGGAACATAGGGGTCACTGGACCCAAACAGTTACAAAAACCTGCAGGGCAAACACCATTAGATTCCAAAGTCTGAGAGTCATTTATCCCTTAGGGCTTTAGAAAGCAGCAGTCACACCCTTTCCTAGGGTCTATACAACAGCCTTGCTCTCTTGAAAGGCTGGGATGAGAGTTGCAACTCTCAGATGCATTGGGGAGACCACCTTACTCATGGATCCACCCTCTTTAAGCTTCAGGGCAGCACCTAAGATCTCTGTCATCTCCAGGGCACATGCTCAACCCCTCCAGAACAATGAGATAGCAACCAGGCTTCCCTCAATCTCAAACCTATGCATTCCACCCTCTCTAAGACCTGAGGCAGCAAAACACTTCTCAAGCATAGAGACAAAAGGTCTACCCTCTGCTTTCAGGGCAAACTCACTCTCTCCAAGTGCATGGTTGGTCTGCTTTCCTGGCCATGGGTTTCTTGGCTTCAGACCTTAGCTTCCATTATTCTATCTTTGAAGTCATTTTTCCTTCAATCTGTCCCTTTTAGTCACAGCTGGCAGTGGTTTCATTTATACAGGTCACACAACACTCTTGTTGATTTCTATGTAGTAGGCACAATCATAGCCATCAGACAATAGAGCTTTCCACAAATCCTTCCTGGATAACTTCGTCTCCAATCCTGGCTTTTTCTGACTAGATCTATGTTTGGTTAAGTCTTCATGTGGGGCACTATTCTCTGGGATCTCTCTTTCTGGTAGCCCAGAATTTTCCAGACCATTAATTTCTGATTTCTTTCTACCCAAGAGTTCAGTTCTCAGTCTTTTCCCTGTTGTATTTTACTATAAGCTGCAAGGAGCAGCCAAGCTGTATTTTCCACATTTAGTTTGGACATTTCCTCAGCTAAGTATCCCAGGTTGTTACCCTTAAATCCTGACTTCCATCCAACAGCAGTACTCAGTTTTGCCAAATTACTTGTCATTTTAAAACTAGGGTTACCTTCCTTCCAGTTTGCAAGGACATATTACTCATTTCTGTCTAATGTCTCATCACAGCTTTCTTTAAAGTCCACATTTCTACCCATAGTCTCTTCAAAGCATTCTAGGCCTTCTCTATCGAATTCCTCACAACTCTTCCAGACTCTTCCTCTTATCCATTTAAAAAGCAATTCCAGGGTGGGCAACAGTAGCTCAGTGGCAGAGTTCTCACCTGTAATGCTGGAGACCCGAGTTCAATTCCCAGTGGCTGCCCATGCAAAAAAAGAAAAGCAGAAGCAATTCCAATGAAAAATTTTGGTGTTTGCAAACTGCAGCACCGTGCTTCTCACAGCGAAAATCTGATTCACTTTGTTAAAACTGCCAAAATGCAATATTCCAGAAATGGAACAGCTTTTATTTATTAAGTTGCAAGTTTATACTTCTAAGACCAAAGAAATGTCCAAACTAAGGCATACAAGGAAAGATACTTTGATTCAAGAAAGGGTGATGGTTCTAGAATACCTCTGTCATCTGTGAAGTAATATGGCTGGCATCTGCTGGGGTCTTTGGCTTCTCATTTCAAACAGCTTCCTTAACAGCATTTTTTTTTTCTACATCTCCAAATGTCTGGGTGTTGTATTGACTCTGAAGTTTTTCTAAAATGGTTTCCTCATTAACGGCTCCAGTAAGCAAACCCAACTTAAATGGGGGGAGATATCTCTCCATGAAAATCACCTAATCAAGTGGTTCCATCCACAATTGGGTTGGTCATATCTCCATGAAGACAACTTAATCAAAAAGATCCCATTCAACAGTATTGTATGAAGATTAAAGAGCATGGATTTTCTTTGGTACACAACAGTTTCAAACCAGCACATTAATTGATACAGATTTTCTCCTTGGGGTGATGCAAAAGTGTGGTATTGTATAGTATTGATGATAACAGAACGTTGTGAATGTAATTAACACCACTGAATTACATATCTGAATTTGGTTAGAAGAGAAAATACTAGGTAGTGTTTATGTTGCTAGAATAAAAAAATTAAAAAAAATCAAAAGACACAAAACACAAATAAGGAACCCTTATTTAGCAATTCTTCAGATTGCTAAATATGAGGAAGTGCAATATACCAGAACTGGACTGCTTTTTTAAACAATAGGAATTTATTAGCTTACAAGTTTACTGTTCCAAGGCCATGAAAATGTCCAAATTAAGTCATCAACAATAGAAACTTGTGGTCCTCCCAAAGACAGCTCACCTGTGATCTTCACCTCTTCTGTCACATGGCCAGTCATGTAGTAATGTTAGAAAATACTTTTAAAAATATAGGAAACATTTACAAAGATCGTGAACTGGAGCTAACTGTTACATCCATTGCAATGAGAGATTGCATTGTGTCTGAAATAATTTGGTACCATATGGAATAAGCCACTGTGTTTATCCCTAAAAACACATGCCAACAATATTTTCTAATACCCAGCCTCCAGCAAGAATCATCTAGTAGTGAATGATTGTTCTCAAAGTTGATATCAACAGGGCCCTGCTGAATGTTAGCTATTGGGAGTGTAAAAAGCTTATGTTGTGGCAAGAAGCCATCTAGTTCTGGTCTTCTGGAAGCACCAGACATTCAGGGAACAATAACTGTCTAGTTCATAATCTGAAGATCCAGAGGAATAGGAAATAAAAGAGAACTAAGGGATACAAGCCAGTGGGGAGAGCTGCAACTATGCTTGACATAAATGACCTTTACTCAATAAACTTGGTGTGGTGAACAATGTGGTATAATTCCTCTAGCTTGTTGGAGTAGTGCTGCCTTTGCTTTTTATTCTCTAAGTTTTCTATATTTTGAAATACTGACAATAACCCCTCCCTCTTTTTTAATATCAGAAAATTATCAATCTTTCTCAAGTTTGTTCTGAATATATGTATAGTCACCGTGTTATAATATTGTGTTCCATATTTTCCAAGATGAGGAGATGATGCGAACCCATTTCCAAGATAACTAAAAAAATAGCTATGATCCTCACAACGTGTTTCTTTCAAGCCCCCAGCAGTCACCCATGGGCCCCCTGGTTCATTTATATTACTTACCCACTACTTATGGCTTTGCTACTTGCCATCAATGTGTTGACATCCTGTTCTCAAATTTAAAAAAATCATATTACTAAAAAGAGATCAAACTTAGGCTTTTATTTCTATAGGTTTTAGTAATTGAATCTTTATAAACAATTTTTCCAGACAACTTTGCTTTTAAACTTGATCATTTGTTTAGGTTGGTAATAGTATGTTTATCATTTTGGTATTCTTTGGAATTTTGTGATGACAAGAGATGTGTTTTTAACTTTTTAATTACCCCTACAGAAAGAGTCATTTTGCTTGAAGTTCTAGGTAGAAAGCAACAACAACAACAACAACAAAAAACAGAAATATGATTATATGATTGTCAATGCACTCAGTATACAAAATCATTTCATTTTATTCCTCATTTCCACCTACCTCACTTGTAAAGTATTTGTTCCTGTTTAACTCATTCCTGGTATAACATAAGCCCTTTATATATGACCTGCAAATGTGTAATCATCTATTAACAAGATTTTAGACTCTATAATTCTTAAATTTGACAGGGCTTATTCACTGCACATTTCAGTTAACCATACATCGTTAAAAATAGGTTAATCTGACAAAATTATTGTTTCAAATATATGCCATTAAAAAGTTATCTCCACAGATATGTAAACTATGACATATATTATAAATGACAGAGGAACTTCCAAAAGTTTTAACAAAGTATGTTCTTAATTCAATGAATTAATATATTGCTTTTAAAATGAATTTAGCTAAGAAAATTTTGGTTGTGCTTGAAAGTTGAATAGATGTGCTAATATTTAGAGGCAGTGATATCTATGCACCTCCCACATTTCTTCAGCTTCTAGGAAAATTAATTGCCAATGCCTCAAAGCTGAGTCCTTCCCCAGGACTTGCCATTATTCAATAGTTTACCCATACCTTAAGAGTAGCTTGCTTCTAATAGCTGGTCAACTTAAATCTCCAACCTGCTTAACTCAAGTTAGGTTAATTTGAAAGGCTTTTCAAGTTTTCTGTTTTTCCATGGTAAGAAATGAGATTACTCTGATAGCCACATCACAGCTCAACTCTCCTCTCTGCCCAAACAGTATTGAAAATATCTTATTAATTAAGCTGATGAATAACATATGGCTAATATAAGGGAGGCCTTGGTATGACACATGCAAGAAATAATCCCTAAAGTGTTTCAAGGAACTGCTAAATCAATGAAATATTTTGCTAACCAGCCATCTTGAGAATCCTGGTATATTCCCTTAAACATAAAACAAATGATGGCATCTCACAACTCATGTTGTATAGAAAGTACAATTACTGTGAGACCTCTTTGTATCTGGAGGCAACACACTCCACACGTGAGATACAGCTTCTACCCATTTACTGAGTAAAATGTAAAGTTGTCGTCTTTGAATGGGAACCAGATAAGGACTGGTTCTGCCACAGGTTGCAATGCAAGCAATTCTGTGGTGTGGGACATTCAAATCAGTAGGTTCAAAGTTATTAGAGCAATGTGAAGAAGAAAAACATTCTGTTAGAGCTTACTGTATAACAAACATTAGGAGAAAATACCATGTGCATAGTTTAGCCTACTCAATATTGTCATGATGTCAATTCTCTCCAATTCAATCTATAAAAATCCCAATCAAACTTTAACAAAATCCCAATCAAAGTCCAAAAGGAGTTTTTGTAGATATTAACAGCAGATTCTAAATTTATATAAAAGGGAAAGGATCCAGAATAGAAAAGATAATTAAAAAAATAAGAACAAAGTGGTTACCAAGAGTTACTAATTTTTTCCAATTATTAAAGCAATATGGTATTGGAAAACAGATGGAAATGCTGATAATAATATATAATACTGAGTTCAGAAGTAGGCACATATAAATATATATTACAGAGTTTTTCATCTTAATAAAAATGTAAGGGCAATGCAATGGAAAAGTATGGTCATTTCTACAGATGATATATGAAAATCTCGTCCAATTAAAAAGCACAAGAAAACATAATTAAACAACTTTGCCATCATATCTTCCCCAAAATATAACCTAAAATAAATCATAGGCCTAAATGTAAAACATAAAACTATACAGTTCTGGAACAAAACTTAGGAAAATCCTTGTTAATGTGTGTTATGAAAAGTCTTTAGATGTAAAAACAAAAGCATGTTCCACGAAATAGTATTAAAATAACTATGTAATGATCTTTATCATAATTTTGTAAATGCTCTCTGAAAGATACTATAAGGAATGAAACAACAAGGCACAGGGTGGAAGAATATTTACAAATCATATATTTGAATGGTGACCTGAGTCTGAAATATATAAAATTTATTTTCATCAAAAATCAATAATAAGAAAGGAAACAATTCTCTCTCATTCCCTGTCCCTACCAATATCTGATTTGAAGAGGCACTTTACCAGTAATGATATATGAATGCAAATAAGGTACCTAGTTATTAGGTATTTCAGTTTGTGAAAGCTCCTGGAATGCAATATACCAGAAATGGAATGGCTTTTAAAAAGGATTTTTTTTATTAAGTTTCAAGTTTACAGTTCTAAGGCTGTGAAAATGTCCAAATTAGAGCAAGACTATAAAAATGTCCAATTAAGGCATCCAGAGAACGATACCTTGGCTCAAGAAGGCTGATGAGTTTTGGGGTTTTTCACTCAGCTGGAAAGGGACATGGCAACATCTGCTAGCTTTCTCTCCATGTTTCTTCAACTGCTTCTGCAGGGAGTTTTCTTTATGCATCTCCAAAGTCTCTGGCTATATGAGCTGTTTTGGTTCTGAAGCTTTTCCCAAAATTGTGCCCTCTTAATGAGCTGCAGTAAGCAATCTCACAATGAATGGGTGAGACACATCTCCATGGAAACCATCCAATCAAAAGTTTTCATCTGCAATACGGTGGGTCACATGTCCATGGAAAAAAAGTAAAAATCCCACCCAGCAATATTGAATATGGATTAAAGGACATGGCTTTTCTGGGGTACATAATAGCTTCAAACTGGCACTTGGGAAAATAACTATTAGTTACTAGGAAGATGTAAATGAAAATCACAATGGAATACTAATGCACATATTTTAGAATTGCTAAAATAAATAAAAGCAAAAATGCTAAATGCTGATGAGGATGGAAGCAATTTGAATCCTTATACATTGCTATGTGAATACAAGCTTATGGAAAATATTTTGTTAATTTTTTATAAAGTTACACTTACCGTTAAGATTTGACCTAGCAACTCCACTTCTAGGTATTTACTGAATAGAAATGAAAAATTAAGTTCTCCCCAAAATAAGTATACAAATTTTATAACAACTTTATTCATAATCACCCACAGCTAGAAACAACCAAAATGCTTTACAATGAGTGATTAGATAAACATAATGTGGATGGCCATACATTAGAATGTTATCAGCAGTAATATGAAGAAACTACTGTATACATAATAGCCTGGATGGATCTCAGCTGTATTTTCTATGTGACAGAAAGCAGACAGAGAAGACTACAAACCATGGGATTCAATTTGCATGAGATTATAATGTAGGTTAGATATAAGAACAGAGACCATATCAACAAATCAATGATTGTCAGGGTTTGAGGGTGGGGAAAATATTTGACTACAAATGGGTAACACATGGAATATTTAGGTTCAGGGAACTTTTTGGCATCAAAATAATGGTGAATGCATGATTCTAATAATTTGTCAAAACCCATGGAACTACTCACCACTGTGGTGATTTGAAGCTCTCTGTATCCCAGTAAAACATGTTTGTAAATTTAATCCATTTCTATAAGTGTGAGCCCATTGTAAGTGAATATTTTGATGTGAGGTTGCTTCAGTAAGAGGGTGTAGCCCACCTCAATCAGGATAGGTCTCAATATATTACTGGAGTCCTTTATAAACAGAGTGAAACTCAAGCTGAGAGAAAGTGTCATACAGAGCAGTCAGAATCTGAATTCAATGAAGCCCGGAAGAGAACAGAGAGGGCAGGAGAGGCCACCATGTGCACTGCCATGTGACAAACCAAGGAACAAAGATCACCAGCAACCATCCCCAGAACACAGTCTTCAGGAAGAAAGCATTGCCTCAATGATGCCATCATTGTGGCTTTTTTTCCTAGCCTTAAACCATGAGTGAATAAATTCCCATTGTTTAACCCAACCCATATAATAGTATTTGCTTCACCAGCCTAAAAAAACTAAAACAACCACTGAAAGTAAAATTAATTGTATGTGAACTTTAAAAAACATGTAACTGCCACCATTTGGCAACCATACAGTAATAATTGTTTTAGGCTTGAATCATCATTGGATACCTGTACAATGGAATGGAAGTATGATGAGATAGGATATTAACATTGTCCAGGAGTAACTCCACACAAAACTTTTATTAATATCCCATAGAATACATAGTAACTTTGCAAAGAAAAAAATCTGGTTGAAATTATTTTAACCAAATATTCAATGTTCACTTTGCCAGTAATGAGACAAACTAACACATACTTCCTGAATGATTCAGAGAAAATGACAAATCACCATTTCATTTTTTATTCCAGATATGTATGACTTGAATATAATCATGAAGAAAATTAGAAAAAAACAAATTGAAGGTCACTCTGCAAATGAGTTTTGCTATATTCTCCCCAAAAATCAGTAAAATGGAGCACAAAGAGAAATTGAGGAAGTGTGGCAGATTAAAGGAGACTGAAGAGCCATGAAAAATGAAGGCAACATGTGATCCTGGAATATATTCAGCACAAGATTTTTCCTTTTATAAAATAAATTATTTTATATTTTTTATTTATTTTATTTTTATATTTTTATATTTTATATTTTTATTTATGTGGACAATTGGCCACATTTGAAAAACTTGTACAGAATAGTGAATGCTAATTTCAAGGGAGAAAATACAGCAAAACATTTTAATTTTGGAGAACAAGGTCAGTGTAGTGTACTTTTAGTTAGAAATGGAGTTAACGTTAAATGAGATGTTTAGAAGGGAGAGTTCATTGGAATGGAAGTTTAGAAAATATAATGTAAAAGACAGAGTATAATGTCACATGATAGTGAATAAATCTTAAGACAGTTCTGTAGATAAGTCTGCTCATGTAGCACTTTTTCTCATCTTGACTCCAATTATTAATTAGGGCCCATGAAAAATATGTATACATATTTATAGATACATCTATTCATATATGTTTTTAAGCATTTTATTGTGTAATATAACATATATACAAAGTGAAGAAGAAAAAAACAATAATTTTCAAAACACACTTCAACAAATAGTTACAGAATAGATCCCAGAATGTGTCATGGGCTTCCATTCCATCATCTCAGATTTTTCATTCTAGCTCCTCCAAAACACTGGATGCTAGAAGGAAAATTAATATGGTGATTCAGCAGCCATACTCATTTGCTTAATCTCATTTTCTCTGTTATACCTCCTCCTTCTCTTTTATTCCTTTTCCCAACCTATAGGGATCTTTGGGGAATGTCTGTTCTGACTTTTTTATGTTGAAAAGGCATGTCTACACTAAAAGATAAGGGGATGCAATTAATTGATAATCCTGAAGAAGCTGGTACCTCTGAATTTCAGGATTTATCTGACCTAGGGACCCTCTGGGAATTATATGTTCCAGAAAGGCAAATCTAGTGCATGAAACATTTATAGAGCCTCAGTTGAAGCCCTAGGTGTTCTTAAAAGTCACCAAGAGGGATGTTGATTGGGGGTTAGCAAACCATGACAACCACGGCAATTAGCACTATCCATCTGAAGCCTGCAAAAGGCCAGCTTCCACAAGAGCCTTTTGATTCCTTTTAATCTCTTTTGGCCACTAATGCCTTGTTTTATTTGGTCAGGAATGCTTTGTCAATCCCACGGTTCCATGGCAAGATGCATCCCCTGGAGTCATGTCCCATGTTGTTAGGGATATTGTCACCCATGAATGGCTTATACTATGTAGGGGAGAGGACATTGATTTTCCTTGCAGAGTTGGGCTTGGAAAGAGAGAGGCCACATCTGAGCAACAAAGAGAGAGGCCACATCTGAGCAACAAAGAGGTTTCCTGGAAGCAACTTTTAGGCCTCATTATGAGTAGCCTTAGCTTCTCACCTACAGAAATAAGCTTCATAAGAGCAAGCCTCAAGTTCCAGGGCTTGGTCTGCTCACTTGGGAGTTCCCAGTTGTTGAGCAGGTATCCAAGGGTTTCCCAGATGGAAAATTATATATTTAATCCCCAGACTTCATTCCCATTCTGGACTCCAGGAGTTTAGACTGTTTAAATGAGCTATCCAGAGAGGTTAATTTACATTATGTGTTACAGAAAACTTAGGTTCTAGACATAATGTGCCAGTTTGAAACGGTTTATGTACCTAGAAAAGCTGTTTTAATCCTAATCAATCTTGTGAGGGCAATGGTTTCTCCTAATCCCTATCCAGTACGATAGGTTGGAAACTTGATTAGGTTAACTCCATGGAAATGTGACTCGATCAATTTTGGGTATTAAACTTGATTAGACAATCTGTTTCCCCTTATTCTATGTGGGTCTCGATTAGTTTATTGGAATTCTATAAAAGAGGAGACATTTTAGAGAGACTTTCTTTTGAGAATGAGGAGAGTGCCACAGAACATGACAGAAGGATGAGAGAGCCAGAATCCACCAGCCAGTGACCTTTGGAGATGAAGGAAAGCATCTTCCAGGCTGCTTCATGAAGGAAGAGGCCTTCAGAGTAAGCTAGCAGACACTGCCATGTTCATCATATGCCCCTCCAGCTGAGAGAGAAATGCTGAATGTCATCATCCTTCTTGAACCAAGGTATCATTCCCTGGATCCCTTTGATTGGACATTCCTATAGACTTGCCTTTGATCTCATATAGTAGCTGAAGGTCTAGAGTATTTACATTATTATTTTTTTACCCTGCATTCTAATTTACCTTAAACCTAGCCAGACTGGCTTTATTTGAACTCTAATTGAAACCTGATTTCTTTTTTGGTTAATTTAACTGTAATTATAGATAGCCATGCTAACTTTCAAGTCTGCAGCACTCCATTTCTGGAACCTAGGTGTCGCATAGCTACCCAAAGTTCCAGGGAAAAACGGTGTGATACACATATAGCTCAATGTCTCAGAATCCAGAAAGAACTCCACAACTTGAGACCAAATGTGGCTGCTATAAGGGCCCAGAATCTAGGCTTCCATTTTTATATAAGTATTTTCTTAGAGAAACTTTAGCATATTTGTTCTTTTGTGTCTGCCTTATTTGTACAGCCCTTTATCCCCAAAGTTTATTCAGTTCATTGTGTGTCCCTTGACATCCCTCCTTTTAGTAGCTACACTATAGTTCATCATATACATGTATCAACATTCACCTTTGTACTTCTCAGTCATTGTATCCTTCAGCTCCCTCTATCTATTGAGCATCACAGATAATGTCCAAAATAAACAAACCACGTTTTACAGTATCTTTGTTTAGTTGTACAATCAGAAGCACTCTCAATTTTAGATAATTTTCACTTGTCCATAGTTACAAAGAAATGGCAAACATAAATCATTAACCATTAAATCAAAACTATCCTTTATAACTTGTCTCTCCCCCAACCCAGTTAGTTACTCCTGATAGTACTATGGTACTGTTGATGTTTTCCTCTTAACTAGAGGCCACAGCATGCAATTTTAGTTTTCCTACTATATCCCTCTACTACTGATTCTTTTCCACTTTCAAATCATTGAAAGAGTTCATGCAAGAACTTATTTATAATTGTAAATTTAATCATTGGTATACATGGCACTATACACCCCCTTTCAATCATATTCACCATCAATATGACAATGTTACTTATAAACCCACTAATTAGTTGTCATCATATCTGCCTGTTCTTCTGCATTTAGAGTCAACCACTTTGGGCAGCCTTTCCTCCATCTCTAGCTTTTGTATAACTCTAGATCTGCTATATTCCACAGTATAACTTCTGAGATTACCTTTACTGAGTCATAATAATGAAATCAAGCAGTATCTGTCATTTTGTGACTGATTTATTTCACTCAGCGTTATGTCCTCAATATTCATCCACATTGTCAGATGTTTTGGGACACCATTTCATCTTACTGCTGCATAATATTCCATTGTATGTATACACCACATATTTTTATCCATTTATCTGTAGATGAGCACTTGGATTGTTTTCATCTCCTGGCAATTGTGAAGCATGCCACTAACAACATTGGTATGCAAATGTCTATTCATTTCACTGTCCTCAGCTCTTCTGGGGGTATACTGAGTATTGAGGGGTCATAGGCAAGTCAATATTTAGTTTTTTGAGGAATTGCTAGTGTCTTCCACAGGGGTTGCAACATTATACATTTCCACCAACAATGAATGAGTTTGTATTTCTCCACATCCTTTCCAACATTTGTAGTTGTCTATTTGTTTAATAGCAGCCATTCTTATGAGTGTGGGATGATATTTCATTGCTATCCAGATTTGTATTTCCCTTATAGCTAATGAAAATTAGCATCCCTTCATGTGCTCTTTAGCCATCTGTATCTGCTCTTAAGAAAAGTGTCTGTTCAAATCCTCTGCTCATTTTATAATTGGATTGTTTTCTCTTTTGTTGTTGGGCTGTATAATTTCTTTATATACACAGGATATCAAGCCTTTATCTGATAATGAAAGTTTTATTTCTTCCTTTCAATTTGGATGCCTTTTATTTCTTTCTCCTGTCTAATTGTTCAGCTATGACCTCTAATATAATGTTGAAAAGTGGTGGTGATAATGGACATCCTCATCTCATTCCTGATCATAAGAGGAATGCTTTCAGTCTCTCACCATTAAATATAATGCTGGCTGTGGGTTTTTTGTATATGCCCTTTATGATATTGAAAAAGGTTCATTTGATTTCTAACTTTTAAAGTGTTTTTATCAGGAAAGGATGCTGGATTTTTTTCAAATGCTTTCTCAGCATCAATTGATATGCTCATGTGATTTTTCCCTTTCAATTTGTTAATGTGCTCCCATATGCTGATTCATTTTCTTATGTTGAACCATCCTTGCATTCCTGGTATAAATGCCAGTTGGTCATGATGCATGATTCTTTTAATGTGTAGTTAGATTCAATTTGCTAGTATTTTATTAAGAATTTTGCACTTATGTTCATTGGGGAGATTGGTGTGTAGTTTTTCTTTATTTTTCTGGCATCTTTATCCTGTTTTGGTATTAGAGTGATACTTACTTCATAAAATGAGTTAGTGTTCCTTTTGCTTTAAGTTTTTAGAAGAGTTTGAGGAAGACTGCTATTAGTTATTTTTGGAATGTTTAATAAATTCATCTGTAAAGGCAACTAGTCCTGGGCTTTTCTTCATTGGAAAAATTTTGATGACTGATTGAATTTCTTTACTTGTAACTAGTTTGTTGAGATCTTCTATTTCTTCTCAAGTCAGTATAGCTAACTTATGTGCTTCTAGGAATTTGTCCATTTCAGATAAATTGTCTAGCTTGTTGGCACATAGTTGTTCATACTATTCTCTTATAATTATTTAAATGTCTTTATGTGGTAATGACCCACTTCTCATTTCTGATTTTGTTTATTTGCATCCTCTCTCTTTTTTGTTGTTGCTGTTGTTAGAGTAGCTAGGGGGTCCATCAATTTTATTGATTTTCTCAAAGAAAACAACTTTTGGTTTTGTTGTTTCTTTCCACTGTTTTATTGTTCTCCAGTTTGATTATTTCTGCTTTAATCTTTACTATTTCTCTTCTTTTATTTGCTTTGGGGTTAGCTTGCTGTTCTTTCTCTAACTTCTCCAGGTGAGCAGTTAAACCCTCAAGTTTTCTTCATTCTTGTTTGCTTCTTTGTTTGCTTGTTTTTGGCATGCTGTATGGTAGGGGTCACATTTCATTCTTTTTCCATGTGAGTATCCCATTATGGTATCACCATTTGTTGAATTTTTGTTGGTTGTTTGTTTTTTCCTTTGTTTGTTTTGCTGTTTGTTTTTGGGAAGTGCATGGGCTGGGAATGAACCCAGGTCTCTCATATGGCAGGTGAGAATTCTACCACTGAAGTACCCTTGCAACCCCCATTCTTGTTTTTTGTTATTGACATTTAGTGCTATAAATTTCCCTCTCTGTACAGCCTTTGCCACATCACAAGAGTTTAGATATGTTTTATTCTCATTATCATTTTTGTCCAGATACTTAACAATGTTTCTAGCAATTTCTTCCTTGACCCACTGATTATTTAAGAGTGCGCTGTTTAATCTCCATATATTTGCGAAACTTCTGGTTCTTTGGTGATTATTAATTTCCAACTTTAATCTGTTGTAATCCAAGAAAGTGCTTTGGATAATTTCAATCTTATTAAATTTATGAAGAACTGACTTGGGTCCCAGCACATGACCTATACGGGACAACACTCCATGTGTGTTAGAGAAGAATACATATCCTGACATTTTGGGGTGTAATGATCCAAATATGCCTTTTAAATCTAATTCATTTTTATCCCATTGTTTAGATTCTTTATTTCCTTATTGATTTTCTGTCTGATTGTTCCAACTACAGTGGAGAATGATGTATTGAAGTTTTCCAGTGTTACTGTTAAAATGTCTATAGCTTCCTTCAGTTTTGCCAATGTTTGCCTCATGTACTTTGGAACTTCTTAATTGGGATCATAAACATTTATGAATGTTATTTCCTCTTGGTGAATTGTCTTTTTTGTTAAAATGTCCTATTCTTTTTTGTCTCTTATGATATATTTTGATATATGAAAAGTGTATTTTGTCTGATATTGTGGTATATGAAAAGTGTATTTTGTCTGATACTAATATAATTACTCCAGCTTTATTTTGCTTGCAGTTTGCATAGAAGAACACTTTCCATCCTTTTACTTTCAATCTAATTGTGTCCTTGAGTCTAAGATATGTCTCTTGCAAGCAGCATATATTTAGATTATGTTTTTTAATCAATTCAGCCAGTCTGTCTTTTAATTGGTGAGTTTAGCCCATTAGCATTAAAAAATAATTACTGAGAAGCCATTCTTGAAATTAACATCTTATTTTTAGTTTTTGTTTTTCAGATCTATATATTATTTTCCTTCTCTCTCTCTGTCTCTCTCTCTGTCTCTCTGTTTCTCTCTCTCTCTCTCTCTCTCTCTCTCTCTCTCTCTCTCTCTCTCTCTCTCTCTCTCTCTCTCTCTCTCTGTGGCATGTGAAAGAACTAGAAATCGAAATTGAATGCTGGTCTCTGGCACAGCAGACGAGAACTCTGCCTGCTAAGTCACTGTGGCCCACCCCCTTCTCTCTCGTTTTATCCTTTAAATTACCATTGCTCATGGTCTTCAATTCTGTGCTGTCTTCCAGATTTCACTCTCTCATCTTTTTTTTCAGCTGATGGGACTCCCTTTAGTATTTCTTGTAGGCAGGTCTCTTGTTGACTATTTCTATCAATCTTTGTTTATCTTTGAAGATTTCAATCTCTCCCTCAATTTTGAAGAATAATTTGGCTGGGTAAAGAATTCTTGGCTGAAAGCTTTTCTCATTCAGAATCTTAACTATATCATACCACTGCATTCTTGCTTCTATGGTGCCTATTGAGTTGTCCAAAATCAGTCTTATGTATTTTCCCTTGTATGTAGTAGGTAGCTTTTCTTGTGCTGCTTTCAGGACTTTCTACTTCTCTTCAACAGTTGACAGTTGGATTAATATGTGTCTAGGAGTAGGCCTATTCATATTTATTCTATTTGGATTCTTTGATTTGTGTGTTTATGTCTTTTATATGAGTTGAGGATTTCTCCCTGGTTATATCTTCAACTAACTTTCCTAGTCTTTTACTCTTCTCCTTCTGGGAAACCCATGATTCTTATATTTGTGCAGTCTTGTCTATTATTTCCTTTTGCATTTTCCATCTTTCTTGTTGTTTGTTCTTTTGTGCACTCTAGTTTAGTTGTTCTTTCTTCTCGATTACTTATTCTTTCATCTACTTCTTAAAATTTGCTATTGTTTGTCCCTCATATATTTCAAATTTGGTCTACTGTATTTTTCATTTCTGTGAGAGTTGCAATTTTTCAATTTAATCTTCTGAATTCTTTTTTATGCTCTTCTAGTGTCTTCCCGTTATCCTTTATTTCTTTAAAAATATTCTTTTGTTGTTCTTCAATATTCTGTATCTCCTCTGAAATTTATATTTGGTCATTTAGCTGGACCATTTCTACTTGAATCTGCACCTGCTTTGTGATTTTCTGTTGTGTTCAGGTAATTTGATTATCTTAATATGGCTATTTTGCAAGTTGGTTTCCTTCACTCATATAAAATTTCATATTTACTTGGTTTTGTGTTGAAGGTCTCCTGTTGCACTTCATTTGTCAGTTATTTCCCACCAAATCAAGGTCTGTATCTTGATACAATTCAAATTCAGGGTCTTTCATGGTCAGGTTCATATGTCAACTTGGCCAGGTGGTGGTGCCTGGTTTTCTTGTTGAACATGCACTGGCTTGACTGTTGCTATGATGACATTTCATGGACTCAAATCATGATTATATTGACAGCATCCATAGCTCTTTGCATTTGCAATCAACTAAGGGGAGTATCTTCTGCAATGAGTGATGCTTAATCTAATCACCGGAAGATTTTTAAGGAGGATTCAGAAGAGACAATCACTTTTCCTGCTTCAGCCAGCCACCCTATCCTGGGAATTTGTTGAGGACCTTCAATGGAGCTTCCAGCTTGTGGTCTGCATTACAGATCTTGGACTCTTACACATCCATGATTGCCTAGCCAGCCTCTCCTGAGAGTTCCTTGAGGACCTTCATTGGAGCTGCCAGCTAATGGCCTGCTTTCCAGACCTTGGCCTCCACCTCCCCACAGCTACGTGGGACACTTTTATATATTTTATATTTACAGATATCTCTTGCTGATTCTGTTTCTCTAGAGAACCCTAACTAATATTGCTTGGTCCTGGGAGTGGTTCTTAAGAAACAGAATCTTAAAATTGAGTTTCTATGATTGGTTTTGTACTCTGACTGGACTCAATGGCACTAAAGATTCTTTTTCCCATAATCAGAATGACACTGTCAATTCGTGGGGTGAGCTGGCAAAAGAGATAGTCAAAATACCACCATTGGATTCTGTCAATGCTTTGCTTATATGAAGCCAGGCTCTGGGGGATAATGTTTTTTGACACCTTACAGAGTTTTGCAGAATTAAGTGGTACAGAGATCTTTGCTGGTTGTTGTTTGATATGCTCTATACATTGATAAGGGAAAGGGATGAGCTGAAAGTCTTCAAATGAGAAGCTTACACACCATATGGCAGATGTAAAAGTTTCTATGAGTGCCTTGAAGGAAAATCTTATTTCAGAGATCTCTGAAAACCAAACCCAGAGTCTCAATATTATGATAGCAACTTCACAGCTTAAACTAAAATCTCAGCCTTGCATGGTGGCTGCCATTAAATTGAGGGCATTGACTGGAAAGGAGTGATTCCCTGAACAATGGGGATGGTGACATTTGGATTGATTATTATGGCTGTGGAGATGTAGAAACCCTAGATTGTGCTGAGTTTTTTCTAGATAACTCTGCAATAGTCTACCCTGCAAAAGATAGCATGGATGTGGCTGTAAAAGCAGGAGTCAAAATAATCTGACTTGAAGAGACTTGTGGCATTGGCTAATAGATCATGGGATACCTAGAAGTACAATAGATGGGCAATCTACTAAATTCTTGTTTGAGCTGTACACACAAAAGTTCTAGGACAAGTGAACATAAATCTAACTTGAATTAAAATAACAGAGAGTCATGGCACCTTAAACAATTTCCAGACTTGAGACAATTTACACACCAGAGACCCTTAAATGAGGAGTAGGGCAGGTACCTTTGGGGGAGGACCCTGTTACACTGCCACAAATTTATACTGTTAATCTTCCTTCAAGCATTCCCCAAGGAGGCCCATGGCTCTTTATCAGGGTAACTGTGCATTGGGGAAAAGCAAATATTCAGGTATTTGGGGGGTTGTTAGACATTGGTTTAGAAGTGACAATAATTCCAAAGGATGCAAAATGTCACTCTTGTCCAACAGTCAATGTGGTGGTTTATGGAGTTCAGGTGATTGATGGAGTTTTAGGTCAGATCTATTTCACAATGAGCCCAGTGGACCCCTGGACCAGTTCTGTATTTATTTCTCCAGTCCCAGAAGGCATAATTCGAACAGATATACTGAGCAACTGGCAGAATCCACACATTGGCTCTCTGACTTGTGGAGTGAAGTCTGTTATGGTTAGAAAGCCTAAATAAAAGCCACTAGAACTTCCCCTACCTGGAAAAATACTGAGCAACTGGCAGAATCCACACATTGGCTCTCTGACTTGTGGAGTGAAGTCTGTTATGGTTAGAAAGCCTAAATAGAAGCCACTAGAACTTCCCCTACCTGGAAAAATAGTAAATCAGAAGCAATACCAGATTCCTGGAGGGATTGCAGAGATTAGAGCCAGTCTTAAGGACTTCAAAGATGCAGGGGTAGTGACTCCCACCGCATCCTCATTCAACTCTCCTGCTTGGCTTGTGCAGAAAAAAGATGGGTCTTGGAGGATGGCAGTGGATTATTATTAACTCAAACCAGCAGACTCCAATTGCTGCTGCTTTTGCAGATGTGACATCATTGCTTGAGCAAATCAGTACATCTCCTAGTACCTGGTTTGCAGCTATTGATCTGGCAAATGCTTTTTTCTCAATAGCTGTTAGTAAGGACCAACAGAAACAGTTTGCTTTCAGCTGGCAAAATCAGCAAGATACTTTCATTGTCCTACCTCAGAGATATATCAACTCTCCAGCCCTATGTCATAATCTTGTCCCCAGGGACCTTGCCATTTCTCCCTCCCATAAGACATCACACTGGTCCATCTTATTGATGATATCAGGTTGATTGGACATAGTGAGCAAGAATTAGCAACTATTCTAGACTTTTTGGTTAGGCATTTGCATGTCAGAGGATGGGAGATAAATACAACAGATATACAGGGGACTTCCACCTCAATGAAATTTCTAGGTGTTCAGTGGTGTGGGACATTTTGAGATATCCTTTTTAAGGTGAAGGATAAGTTGCTGCATCTGGCCACACCCATGACCAGAATAGAGGAACAATGACTAGTTGGTCTCTTTGGATTTTTGTGGTAACATATTCCTCATTTAGTGTGCTACTCCAGCCCATTTGTTGAGTGATGAGAAAAGCAGCTAATTTTGACTGGGGACCTGAACAAGAGGAGTCTCTGAAACAAGTCTAGGCTGCTGTATAAGTTGCTCTGCCACTTGGACCAAATGACCCAGGAGAACCATTTGTGCTGGAAGTTTCAGTGGCAAGCAGAGATGCTGCCTGGACCGTTGGCAGGCCACTATAAGAGAATTACAAGGCAGATCCTTAAGATTTTGGAGCAAAGCCTACTATCTGCTGTAGATAACTACTGTCCTTTTGAGAAACAGCATTTGGTCTGCTACTGGGCCATAACAGAGACTGAATGCATAACCATGGGTCACCAAGTTACCATAAGACCTGAGTTGCCCATCATGAGCTGGGTGTTGTCTGACACACTAAGCCATAAAGTTAGACATGCACAACAGCACTCCATCATCAAATGGAGATGGAATATGGAATAAAGCCTAGAAGGTCCTGAAGGCACAAGTAAGTTACATGACGAAGTGGCCCAAACGTCCATGGTCTCCACTCCTGCCACATTACCTCCTTCTTTCCAGACCAGACCTATGGCCTCTTGGGGAATTCCTTACTGTGAATTAAATGCGGGAGAGAAAACTCAGTTGTGGTTTGCAGAAAGTTCTGCACAATATGCAAGTACCACCCAAGAGTGGACAGCTGCTGCACTATAACCCCTTTCTGGGATGTCCCTGAATGACAGTGGTGAGGGGAAATCCTTTCAGTGGGCAGAACTTTGAGGAGTGCACTTAGTTGTTCATTTGCTTGGAAGGAGAACTGACCAGAGGTGTGTTTGTATATTGACTCATGCGCTGTTGCTAATGGTTTGGCTGGATGGTCAGGGACTTGGAAAAAGTGTGATTGGAAAATTGGTGACAAAGTGGTTTGGGGAAGATATACGTGAATAGACCTTTCTGAGTGGGCTAAAAACATGAAGATATTTGTGTCTCAAGTGAGTGTGCACCAGAGGATGACCTCAGCAGAGGAGGGTATTAATAACTAAGTGGATAAAAGGACCCATTCTGTGGATACTAATCAGTCTCTTTCCCCAGAAACTCTTGTCATTGCCCAATGGGCTCATAAACAAAGTAGCCATGGTGGTAGGGATGGAGGTTATGAAGAGGTTCACAACATGGACTTCCACTCACCAAAACTGATCTGGCTACAGCCAATACTGAGTGCCCAATCATCCAGCAGCAGAGACCTACACTCAGCCCCCAATATGGCACTATTCCCCAAGGTGATCAGCTGGCTACATGGTGGCAGGTTGATTACATTGGACTACTTCCACCACGGGAGAGGCAGTGATTTGTTCTAACTGGAACAGACACATACTCTGAACATGGGTTTGTTTTCCTTGCATGAAATGCTTCCACCAATACTACCACACATGGACTTATAGAATGCCTTAGCCATCATTATGGAATTCCACACAGCATTGCTTCTGATCAAGGAACCCACTTCATAGTAAATGAACTGTGGGAATGGGCACATGCTCATGGAATTCTCTGGTCTCACCATGTCCCCCATCATCCAGAGGCACCTGGATTGATAAAACAATGAAATGGCCTTTTGAAAACTCGGTTATGGTGCCAACTGGTGGCAATTCCTGACAGGACTGGGGTGATGTTCTCCAGGAGGCTGTGCAGGCTCTGAATCAGCATCCACTGTATGGTACTCTTTCTCCCATAGCCAGGATCCATGGGTCCAGGAACCAAGAGGTAGATTGGGGAGTGGCATCACTCACTATTACCTTTAGTGATCCACTAGGAAAATATTTCCTTCCTTTCCCTGTGACCTTGAGCTCTGTTGGTCTACAAGTTTTGGTTCCGGAAGTAGGAGTGCTTCCACGAGCAGAAACAACAGTGATTCTATTGAAGTAGAATCTAAGACTGCCACCTGGTCCCTTTGGGCTATACATGCCCCTGAAGCAACAAGCCAAGAAAGGGACTACTTTACTGGCTGGGATAATTGACCCTATCAGGGGAAAATAGGACCACAACTACACAATGGAGGAAAAAAAGAGTTTTCCTGGAATATAGAAGGTCTCTTAAGGCATCTCTTAGTACTACCATATGCTGTGATTAAAATCAATGGAAAACTGCAACAACCCAATCCAGGTAGGACTACCTATGACTCTGAAACTTCAGGAATGAAGGTTTGGGTCACCCCTCAGGCAAAGAGTCAAGGCCAGCTGAAGGGCTAGCTGAGGGCAAAGGGAACATAGATGGGTAGTGGAAGAAGGTAGTGATAAATATAAACTGTGAACATGTGATCAGTTATAGAAATGAGGACTGTAATGGTATGAATATTTCTTCCTTGCTTTGTAATTATTATTTATGTATTTAAACATAAATTAAATATCTTTGTTTTCTTCTTTATTTTATCCCCTTTATCATATGACCTAGGCTGTTTTGTTCATGTTATAGTATTTAGGTTGTAAGATATCAAGATTAAGTGTGAATATTAACCAAGGATGAATCCTATTCTGGAGAGATTTAATGTGTTTCCAGTTGTATGTGAGATATTTGGGTATTGTTAGGTGAAGAAAAAGTGTGTGTGCTATTGTTTTCTACTTAGAGATTAAGTATGGTTTAAGGTGATGTATATAGCTGATAAAGGGTGAAATGTCATGGTCAGGTTCACGTGTCAACTTGGCCAGGTGGTGGTGCCCAGTTGTCTGGCTAGGCAAGTGCTGGCTGGTCTGTTGCTATGAGGATGTTTCATGCACTTAAATCATGATCATGTTGACTGCATCCATAGCTGATTGAATTTTCAATCAGCTAAGGGGAGTATCTTCTGCAATGAGTTATTCTTAATCTAATCATTGGGAGACTTTCAAGGAGCATCCAGAAGAGACAATTACTCTTCCTGCTTAAGCCATCCAGCCTCTCCTGAGAGTTCTTTGAGGACCTTCATTGGAGCTGCCAACTTGTGGCTAGCCCTACAGATCTTGGACTCTACATCCCCACAGTTATGTGAGATACTTTTATAAATTTTATATTTACAGTTATCTCCTGCTTGTTCTGTTTCTCTAAAGAACCCTAGCTAATACAAGGTCCATTAGATGCTATGCTGGTATGCATGGTGTGCTGGTTTGAAAGGATGTATGTCCCCTAGTACAGACATGTTTTAATCTAAATCCCATTTCATAAAGGCAGAATAATCTCTATTCAATACTGTATGTTTGAAACTGTAACCAGATCATCTCCCTGGAGATGTGATTTAATCAAGAGTGGTTGCTAAGATGAATTAGGTGACATGTTTCCACCCATTTGCATAGGTCTTGATAAGTTTCTGGAGTCCTATAAAAGAGGAAACATTTCGGAGAATGAAAGAGATTCAGAGAGAGCCAAGCAGAACCACATAGCCATGAGAAGCAGAGTCCACCAGCCAACATCCTTTGGAGATGAAGAAGGAAAACGCCTCCCGGGGAGGTTCATGAAACTAGAAACCAGGAGAGAGAAACTAGCTATGTTCGCCATTTGCCCTTCCAGCTGAGAGAGAAGCCCTGATTGTGCTTGCCATGTGCCTTCTCACTTGAGAGAGAAACCCTGAACTTCATTGGCCTTCTTGAACCAAGGCATCTTTCCCTAGATGCCTTAGATTGGACATTTCTATAGACTTGTTTTGTTTGGGACATTTTCTCAGCCTTAGAACTGTAAACTAGCAACTTATTAAATTCCCCTTTTTCAATGCTATTCTGTTTCTGGTGTATTGCATTCTGGCAGCTAGCAAGCTAGAACACATGGGCATTTCAGTGGTAGAATTACTGCCAACCACACAGGAGACCTAGGCTGAACTGCCAACCTATGCCTGCCCAAAAGAAAAACAGATAATATTAATAAAATAAGTAAGAATATCATAAAAATATGAAAAAACAACAACAAAACACATCTTATCAGTAGTAGACCTCAGAGTCAGAAGATATACTGGAAGTGAACTCAGTCTTATTCTTACCAAAGGGAGAGAAAATTAAGACAAAATAATAAGAATATTAAAAATAAATGAAATAAAATAGAATGATAAAAATAATATATGATACAAGAAATGAAAATAAAAATCAATAAAAACAAAATATCTATAAAAATACAAGTAAACAATAATGAAATAAACAATTATACTACTAATAAAAATAAAAAGAAAATATAAATGTAATGAAAAACATAATTTAAAAGAAGAAATAGAAAAAAATCAAAATAAAGTAAAACTTAGACAGATAGGGAATTAGCTTGCCTACAGTTACCCCTTGTCTCCAGCAAGTGGTAGTTCTTTGAGGAAGCTCTTCCTCTTAGCCCTCTGGGACTGTAGCAGCCAGCCTGCACTTACCACTTCCTGCTAGTAGGAGGCATATCTGAGGCTCCCCCTCCCCCAGGCTGCCCCCCCCCCCCCCGGCCACTAGTGGCTTGAGAACTCTGTGTACAGCAGGGGACTGCTCTCAGCCAATGGTGCCCAGACTGCTGGTCCCTGCAGGCAGGACTGGGGAACCAACCACAGCTCAGGGCATCAGCTTACTTGCAGTGCTCGGTGGCTGGCACCCACACAAGTGATCATTCTTCACACCCTCTCCCCTACAGTGGATGATTGGATTTGCCTCTGGGCTTTCTGTGAGTACTGTAAACTATGGACCTGCATGGCGAGGTTTCCTCAGCCAGAAGCTGGGGCAGACTGGAGTGGAGGGATGATCAGTTCCCTCTGATTGTACCTCCTCACATGTCACAGCATGCCTTAAGTAGGACTCATGTTCACCCAACCCACCCCACTCTCCCTGTCCCAATTACTCCTGCCTCTCTCCTCCCCACAACTCTCTAGAGACCCTGTTTGATTACTCACACCCCAGGACTGCAGTTCTTGTCATTTTCTCCCTGTCTCCTATCTTGTTCCATGGAGCAGGAATGAACTCAATCCTCTCTGCCATCTTTCCATTCATGTATGTTTAAATGTAGCCAAACCTTGCATAGAGTCTATTGTTTCCCATTTCAATAATTAGTGGAGAAGTAAGTTCAATCATTTATATGTACTGTCTGTGATATGTTTATGATTAGCTAGTGTAAATAATGATAAACTGTGCTTGAATGCTGGTAATATTTTAAGAAATCCCTGTAGGAAATTAGCATTTGCTAGCAGATGGTACATCACCATTCACCACTTTTCAAATCCTTTGAAAGCTGTGGTAATTAATTCAAATTTGTTGTAATGTGTGTTTAGAAGGAATATTGGTGCAAAAAAAGAGACAGTTTTGACAATCTCATTTTTTTAATAGTTTTATTGAGATATAGTTTACATAGCATACAATTTACCCATATAAAATGCACAACGTACTAACAGTCAATTTCAGAACACTTTTATCATTGTTGGAAATGGAAAATCTGAAATCTGTGGCAAGATTTGATGCCGCAAACAGCAGCAGCATTTCTTCTTCTCAGGGAAACCTCTGATTTTTCTCTTAAGATTGACAACTGTTTGGATGAAGCTCATACATATTATCATGGTTAATCCCCTTCACTCAGTCAACTGATTACAGCTGTCAACTTCAGCTACAAAAAAAAATTTTTTTAAAGCAACACTTAGATTAATATTTGATTAAATAAATGAAATGCTATTGCCTAGCCAAGATGACACATAAAACTAACTATCACAATCCACCACTTGTCAACTTGGCATCCATACGTATCTCTTTAAACAATATTAAATCTCCAGAAAAATAAATATGAAGTTATACTTCCACTTAATTTGGGACAATCTGTGTATATTTGAAAATAGACTAACCCTTTCCCAGAGGAAGAGGTGAAACCCTTGAGTGATGTTCATACTTCTCCCTAATAGCCTGTAATTTAAATAATAAAATGAAAATATAACCATTACTCATGAATCTTAAGCTTTTTGATTGTATTAGCTTGCAAGCTCGGGAAGACAATATACCAGAAACAGAATGGCTTTTGTAAAAAGGGGAAGTTATTAAGTATAAGTTCTAAGTTTACCATTCTAAGGATGTGAAAATGTCCAAACTAAGACAAGGCTATAAAAATGCCCAAAGTAAAGTATCCAGGGAAAGATACTTTGGCCCAAGAAGTCCATTGACATTTGGGGTTTCTCTTTCAGCTGGAAAGGCACAGAGTGGCATCTGCTATCTTCCTCTCTGGCGGGTTTCTTCAACCGCATTTCTGGGGGTGTTTTCTTTATGCATTTCCAATGGTCTCTGGTTGTGTGGGCTCTGTCTGCACTCAGCTTTTCGCAAAATGTTTCCCTCTTAAAGGGCCCCAGTAAGCAATCCCACCTTGAATGGGTGTAAACATATCTCCATGGAAAACATCTAATCAAAAGTTATCGCCCACAATTGGGTGGATCATATCTCCATGGAACAATAAAAGAGATCCCACCCAGCAATATTGAATGAGGATTAAAAAACTTGAATTTTTTGGGATACACAACAGATCCAAACTGGCACAATGATAAAGGAAAAGATAGAGAAGAAATCAAAGACATTTGTTTAATGCATAAATATATACACAAATATTCATAAAAAATATAAGATGTACTTATTAACCATTACAGTCCTTGTTTCTGCAACAGTCAGATGATATTTATAACTCCCTTCTTGTACTATCCATCCCATATTTCCTTTGCACTAGGAAAGCATCTCAGGTTGTCCTGGTTCTTTGCTTGCTGGGGTGAATAAAACATTCATTCCTGAAGAGTCTGTGCCATTAGTAGTACTGAATTGGTTATGTTTTTTCCCTGACTTTATTCACAGAAGATAGTAACACAAAGAAATGCCCTGAGGGATTTCCTCTTTCCACCAATGCTTTTCCTTGCTTCCATTGTGTAGTAGCAGCAGTGCAAATTCATTTTGGTAATCAGGATCAACGTCCATAGTCAAGAGTAATTCCCCTTTTTTGCCTTTTGATTCAGTCTTGAGGCTCCCACAGTGTTGTACGGTTGTCAGTTTCCAATACAACAGAAAGATTATTGTGTCTCCTGGTCAAAACATTTCTCCCATAGGAACTAAGACATCTAGACCATCAGAACCTAAGGCTGTGATTATAGGAAGTAATATTGCTAGTGAATCACTAGGGTAATAGTGAATTGTACCACTCCAATTCTCACACCTCAATTCCTAAACCCATGAATCCTGGCTCTGATAGTAAAAGCACCATATTTTGGATGTTGATTTAAAGCATACTACCACCCAGGGAACATTATCCAACCTCTGTAAAGGTTTTCCCTCTATCAAGCACTGTGAGCCTACAAATGGCTGTTCCATCAGTCTAACAAGACAACTGTTTCAGAATGATGGGGAACATGTTAAGATCAGTGAATACCATGAAAATTGGTCCATTGTTACTCTTAATTTAATTGATCAGATCAATGCAGTATCTAATGCCAAGACGATAGAAAAGACATTCTGTAAATCCATGGATTGTAGTAGTTTTGGCAGGAGAATTGCAAACTTCAAAGCAAATCCATATCCAAACTAAATGTTTATTTCTGTAGAAAAAAAGACAGCCTTTTCTATGATGGATGGAAGTGGTAAAATGTAATCAATCTGGTACTAAGTAGCAGGTTGATCATCTCAGGGAATGGTGTTGCTTTGGTTTGCTGAAGCTACCAGAATACAATATACCAGAAATGGGTTGGCTTTTAAAATGGGGATTTATTAACTTACAGTTTACAGTTTATAGGTCATAAATATGTCCAATTCAAGGCATCAACAGGAAGAAACCTGGACTCTGAAGACAGCTGCCAGCATCTGGGGTTCCTCTGTCACATAGCAAAGCCCACAGCATTATCTGCTGGTCTTTCTCTCTTGGGTTTCAATTCCTGAAGTTTCTGGCTTCACTGGCTCCCTCTCTCAGCTTCTCTGTTGCTCTTCTCAGTGAACTTTTTTGAATTCCATCTCTTCACTTTTGTAGATGTTTTATCCTCTTATAAAGGACTTCAGCAGAGGATCAAGACCATCCTG